>SKCR01039673.1:0-106020 GCA_019454045.1 Zanthoxylum bungeanum
CTTACAAGTGTATTGCCAAGCTTATTGTGAATCAGATTAAGATTGTTCTTCCTTCAGTGGTCAGTACTAATCAATCTGCTTTTGTTGCGGGGCGGCGTATGATAAGTGCATGAAAATTTACTTTGAACATCGCTAATTCGGCTTGGTTATCATGTACTTAATCTTAATTATAGTTTATTTTATGTCTTATTATTATGAAGCAATGGAACATGGAGATTGGAGCAATTACACATGTTTCAGGACCTTACAGACACATCGGAAGCACGCGGGAAGAGCGAAAACACAGAAAACGCAGCACCAAAGAAAGGCATTGGCGCCACAGCGTCGACTTCCTGATGCCGCGGTGCCTCCACAGGATCCGACCATACAACATTCCCGAGAGTTGGGCGCCGCAGCGCCCACTTCCAGGCGCCGCGGTGCCCCGACAATGTCCCAGAAACTTATTTCGGACTTGTTTCACACATATATGGACTTTGTGACTTCCCTATATGAACCAAAGTTCATCCAAAACCCTCAGGGAGAAGAAAAACAGAGAGAAAACACACAACAAAAAGTTAGAATCACATATTTGAGAGAGAAGAATGAGGAAGCTTCATGCCAGACTGGATGCTCCTCCGATCTATCAAGGCTATGTCTCTCTTCTATATGGAGAACTAATCTCATAGGCAAAGCTAAGGATGAACTCTTGTAATTAAGTTCTTATATTCATGTTTTTGATTCCTGAATACTCTTCAACGTTTAATATGATTGATGTTTGTTATTCTTTGTTCGAGTGAGGACATCGATCATCTTTTTTTTCAGTGCCTCTTTTCATTGAGGGTTTGGTCGTCTGTGCTAGCCATGTGTGGTTTAGACTGGAGCTGTCGAGATTGGCGCCAAACTATTGAGTGGCTTTGTCAGTTCTCTGGTGCCTCTTTATATCATCTTCTGGTTCGTCTGTCCTTTGCAGCGTCAGTTTACCATATATGGAGGGAGAGGAATGCTCGCACTCATGATATGCCTCTTAGGCCAGTTTCTGTTCTTCTATATGATATTGTTTTTGATGTTCGGAATCGTATTAGTTCTTTACGTAAGGTGACTCCATCTTATGACAATAAATGGCTTCACCTTTCGTGGCACTTGCCCGATGACATCTTTAGTTGATCTATTGTAGCCGTTTGGCTTTCTTCTAGGAGGGCTTGTCCTCTCTAGATCCTGGGGGATGCCCCTTTGCTCTTGTATAGTTTTCTTTTGGTTATAATACTTACCTTATCCAAAAAAAAACAAACTTGTAATAACTAAAGTCACTTAACCTAAATAGCTAAGCTAACTAAGTTACAAATAATAACTAAAGTCATAATTAGTCAACATTACAAAGTTAAAAATCAAAAAGTCAACAAAAGTGGCAACTTTTCCCAAAATGACAAAATCATCCCTTTTGCACAAAATCCTCCAAATTTCCTGGGCTTCCATTTACAACGCCCAAATGATCTATCTCAAGTCCTTTAAGTCTTCTCTTGGTCGAATTTTTGGTGTTGGACTTGATTCGGCTTGATTCGTCAAAATGCTCAAATTGTGTCGTTGATGCAGTTGGGAATGTACTATGAGCTGAGTGATTCTTATGCTACGAGAATCATGCCATTCCCTCAATCCTTGAAAGGATTATTCCTCGAATCCAAACCTGGATCAAAGATAAAGATTAGAAATACCCGTGGTCGATTCAAAATTTCACTTGCCACCATGATTACTAGGTGGCCCACACTGGCTCGTGTCAACATGGGCATTCCCCAGACAGCTATGGAAGACATGCCCTCCTAGCAACAAAGCTAAAAACTAAAAGAGGAAAACCCCAGACAACTAGAGATGACAGGCCCTCCTAGCATAAAAACGAAATGCTACAAACAAAACAATACCATCAGAAGATGTCATCGGGCAGACGCCATGAGAGGTGAAGCAATTTATTATCATAAGATGGTTTCACCCTCCGTAGTAAACCGGCACGAGACCGGACAGTAAACATAATATCACAAAGTAGAACACTGACCGGGCGAGGGGTCACATCATGCATGCGGGCATTCCACTCCTTCCAGATATAGTAAACTGACGTAGAAAATGAAAGCTGAACAAGAAGATGACATAATGAGGCCTCGGTGAACTAAAACATCCACTCAACAGTCTGCAACCAACTCGAGAACTCCAATCTAACCCACACATGGCCAGCACAGTAGTCCAAACACGTGAAGAGAAAGAGCTTTGGATGAAAAGGTGATCAATATCCTCACCCGAACAACCACAAAGGACGCATCGCGAGCAAGCAGAGATACCGAAACTCATAAGACGATCCTGGGTACAAAGGCCACCCTGAATAGTCATCCAAAGAAAAAAAAAGAGTGGCGCGAAATAGCTTTACAAAATCAAACAACCTGATGCCAATGTATCAAGGTGCCCCTCATCCTTATCGCATTCCAAGTGCTAAACACTGAAAACCTCCCTCTACTGTCATCCTCACAAACCAACTCATCCTCCCTCATACTAGAAGGATCCGATTAAAGGGACTGAGTCAGCTCAACAACCGCAGCTGACCTAGTTGGGGGCCAACGCCAAGAAGAGTCAAAGATAATAGTAGCAACTGTAACCATCTTATCCAAGCCAGAGTCATAAATAACTCTCTCGCCCAACGTATCCACAATCGGACCCAGCGGATGCCAGTTATCAAACGCAATGTTTTTTTTACCATTCCCAATCATAGACCTCATTCTCCGACGAGCCCAAGAACGAAGCTTCAGAATCTTCCGCCAACTCCAAGAGCAATCTCTAGGACACGAAACCTCCCAAAAGCTCATTCCCCGAAGCAAGTACGACTGAACCTAATTCGACCAAGAGGAGACCTGACCAGAGCAAAGAAACCATAAATTCTTAATAATTACCGCTCTATTCCATGTTTCCAAACTCTTAATCCCCAAACCCCCTTCTTCCAAAGGTAAAAAAATTGTACTCTAAGCCACTCTCGCCCCTGAGGAAATAAGCTCATTACCCTTCCAAAGGAAAGATCTTAGAGTCGTCTCTACCTTCTTAATAACAAACTTAGGAAGAATGAATGCCCTTGCCCTTATCAATTGCAGGAACAGTCTCATGAAGATATCATTTGGAAATATGACACTGGAGGTGAATATCTTTCATGTTGAGAAACAACCACAAGATGATGATGAGTGCCACTATACATACCTGATAGACACATTCTTACCAGAGACAGGCTCTACACCACATGATTCTAACCCTCCCGAACTATAACTGATTCCAATGAACCATAAAAAGAGGAAAATAAGAGTTAGTGCTCACCTGAAGATGATCCCTGGAAAGTTAAAAAGGAGGTTGAGCCAATTTTTCCTTATATGCATCCTACAATCTCAACCATCAGTAGACCCTGGGGGATCCATGGATAAAATGCCACAGTCAGATAAAAATTTATTTTCATGCCTTAATCACCAGTGTCTACCAAAGAAGAAGAACATGAGACTACCTGGTCTGCTATATAGAAGCCACCATGACAACTTGGGTGATTGCGTCTGGCTGAAGACGTTAAACTTAGCGCTAGCGGGGAGGCAACCCTTGCATTTGTATTTATTTTATTTTGTCATTTTCTTTACTTTAGTTTTATTTTATTGTGTGCTAATTACATGTTTATTATTTGCATAAGTATTCACGCATGTTTTAGTGCAACCCAAACAGCCTATGCAACCAAAGTCTTACCAGCGGGAGCCTGATCAACTCCATGCACGGTAGTGTTGTTCCTTAATCCCTTTCTTTATATTTATCTTACATTGAGGACAATGTAAGTTTTAAATGTGGATGTGTATGCATATACCTATTATTTAAAAAAAAATATCTTTAATAGTAAAACATAAGTCCAATGATGAATATTGTTTGCTTTAGGATGAAATTTTAGAAACGATAAGTTCTTTAATGTACTTTTATCTTATGCCTTGAGTAGTTGATCTAGGTTAGACTCGTAAGCACTTAACTATAGGTTTTTAGTAGTGAAAACCTAGGTAGTTGGCAAAATGATTAGTTGAAGAAATTGCATGTCGATGAATGACCGTTTGCTTAGATGTCTATCCTGATTTGCTAGTGCTATGATGTATTCTTTTCGACTCTGACTCTCCCACTCCAGTCGTTGCTTTTCTTTCTGTTACTTCGAAAGGCTTCAGCCACTCGAATTTTCGATATTCCTTTTTTTATCTCATCAAACGAATGGCATCTTCTTCTGGAAATCCTAGCTATTCTTAGGGGGAATCTCATTGCTATTACTCAAACAGGCATGAAACGTATGCTTGCATTGTATTATTTGGTCTACGTACCGGAACTGATAACATTCTTTAATTAGCTTGCGTAGAGCTGCTTTCTCCAAAGTTACATAGTATGGTTAAAAATATATAAAAAAAAAAGAAGAGGAAGTTTTGAAAGAAGAAGAAAAAAAGAAAAAAAATCAAAAGAAAGGAATAAATTAAACCACCTATAACCGATAAGCGTGAAGCTACCCATGGGCGAGTGTTAGGACCACCATGGGGAGAAATGCTACCTTAAAGGGTAGGTGTGTTGAGACAAAAAGAAAAAAATTTGAAAGGAGAAAAAGAAAAAAAATCATACCATACTAAGCAAAGAAAGGCAATTATAGAGCGCATTTGAGATATCTAGGTTGGTTTGACCCGTCGTATCCCAATTTTTAAACGAAATCATTGAATTAGCTTACCTTTATCTCTGACTCTTCTTGGCGCTGGCCCCCTGTTAGGTCAGTAGCCCTTGTTGAGCTGGCTCGATCCATTCTTATTTGAGGGAGGATGAGTTGGTTTGGGAGGACTTTGATACGCTGGTACCGGGTTGTTTGGTTTAGTAAAGCTATTATGCGTCATTCTTTTCTGCTCTAGATGACTATTCAGGGTGGACTTTGTACCCAGGATCGTCTAATGAGTTTCAGTATCTCTACTTGCTCGTGACGCATCCTTTGTGGTTGTTCAGGTGAGGATATTGATCACATTTTCTTCCAATGCTCTTTCTCTTCGCGGGTTTGGACTACTGTGCTGGCTACGTGTGGGGTGGATTGGAGTTCTTGTGTTTGGCTGTAGACTGTTGAGTGGATGTATCAATTTACTGATGCCTTATTGTGTCATCTTCTTGTTCGGCTTTCGTTTGTTGCTTCAGTTTACTACATCTGGAGGGAGAGGAATGCCCGCATACATGATCTGACCCATCGCCCTGTCAGTGCTCTTCTTTATGATATTGTGTTTACTGTCCGGACTCTTGCCAGTTTATTGCGGAGGGTGAAACCATCTTATGATAATAAATGGCTTCTCCTTTCTTGGCGCATGCCTGATGACATTTTCTGATGTTGTTATTTTTTTTGTAGCTTTTTGGGTTTTGCTAGGAGGGTCTGTCCTCTCTAGTTGTCTGAGGTTTTCCCCTTTTTAGCTTTTAGCTTTCTTGCTATGAGGGTCTGTCCTCCCTAGCTGTCTGGGGTATGCCCTTGTGCTTTTGTTTCCTTTTGTTAATACATACTTACCTTATCCAAAAAAAGAGTCAAGCTGTGAATGAACCTTTACACACACACTGTGAGTTTGGCTTTAGATGATTTATTCAAGAACTTGGATTCGAGTTGCTTTGAGTACCTTGAAGGTTCGTTGATTTCATTACTAGGCATTCTTTGAGGACAATAATATGGGAAACTATTGGGACTATTTTAGTTTGTTATTTTTGCATGATTGCATGTTTTGAATGACGTTTGTGGGTGTCGTCACTGTAAGCCCTCACGAGACTTATTACTCGTCCACTAGGGTCGCATAGGGGTTTAAAGGCTTATTGCATACGCTAAATGCAATCGTGATCCCTACGAAAGTGGCTTAGATAACTTTTATTTTTAATTTAGTTTAGTTCTTATTTTCCTTTTGCGCTTGAATTACTAGGGACTAGCAATAAGCTGGTTGAAGGTTGTGATAAGTGCATGAAAATATACTTTGAACATCGCTAATTCGGCTTGATTATCATGTATTTAATCTTAATTATAGTTTATTTTATCTCTTATATTAGGAAGCAATGGAACATGGAGATTGGAGCAATTACACATGTTTCGGGACCTTACGGACGCATCGGAAGCACGTGGGAAGAGCAAAAACACAGAAAATGCAGCACTAGAGAAAGGCACTGGCACCGCGGTGCCTCCACAAGATCACACCATACAACTTTCTTGAGAGTTAGGCGCTGCAGCGCCCACTTCCTGGCACCACGGCGCCCCGACAATGTCCCAGAAACTTAATTCGAACGTGTTTCACGCATATATGCACTTCGTGACTTCCCTATATAAACCCAAGTTTGTCTAAAACCCAAAGGGTGAAGAAAAACAGAGAGAAAACACACAAAAAATTGTTAGAATCACATATTTGAGAGAGAAGAACGAGGAAGCTTCATGCCAGACAAGATGCTCCTCCAATCTATCAAGGCTATGTCTCTCTTCTATATGGAGAACTAATCTCCTAGGCAAAGCTAAGGATAAACTCTGGTAATTAAGTTCTTATATTCATGTTTTTGATTCCTGAATACTCTTCAACGTTTAATATGATTGGTGTTTGTTATTCTTTATTATCTTTTGATTTGTAATACATAGATTATGTTTTACCAATTTGCATATAGGAATAGTCATTCTTCTTCTATGTGTGATTGGAGAACATCTTTTGCTGAAGTATTGCCTGATGGTATATTATCGACGTTAGATAGGTCATAACGATAACATTGTGTGCTGTTAACATAGAAAAAGCAATTCACCAGTTACCTTAGAATTTAATTGTTTTGATTTGAAATATCTTTCGATTGTTGGTTTGGGATGTGAAACCTTCAATTGAGTAATATACTTACTTTATCCAAAAAAAAATATTAATAAAAGGAATCAACTACTGAACATAGGGATTTGATACAGAAGGGATTCCCGAGGTTTTGTTGTTTTTCTCTACCGATAACTTTTAAGTATTTTCCGTAGTTCTTACTTTACATACCAATTAAATCCTTTCTCTTTAATTAAGTTATTGCTAATGTTTTCATTAACTGAATTAGTTCCTTGTAACGCCATCTCTCTGAGGAATCGACACCCCAACTATATTGTGATAACCGCAAGTACTTTTTGGGCGTAATCAATATATTAGCGATAACATTTTATTGTGGAACTGGTGAGGAATTATCATCGGAGTGGCGGGATCTCGAGATGTGCTCTTAAGATTGATTTGGTGAAGGCTTATAATACTGTTCGTTGGGATTTTATGGTTGTAGTTTTGAACACTATTGGGTTTCCAGAGATGATGGTGGGATGGATTCGGGAGTGCATGACTTCTACTATGTTCTCAGTGTCTATTAATAGAGAGATGAATGGTTTTTTCTCATGGGGCCGTGGTTTGTGTCAGGGTGATCCTATGTCTCCTTATCTTTTTTTTTTGTTATGGAAGTTCTCACGGGTTTACTTCGCAATATGGCTCATGATCGGGGTTTCAATTTTCATTAGAGTTGTTCAAATGACTGTCTCACACATCTTTATTTTGCAGATGACCTGATATTTTTTGTAAGGCGGATGCGTCCTCAATCTCTTTAATCGGGGATTGTCTTCGACAGTTTATTGGTTTATCGGGTTTGGTTCTGAATCCAGCAAATAGTCATCTTTTTTCCTCCGATATTTCCCCTTCTCTTAAGGATCGGTTGCTTCATGTTTTGGGTTTCCAAGAGAGTGTGCTTCCAGTACGGTATTTGGGAGTTCCCTTGATTTCTTTTAAGCTTCGGGCCTCAGACCGTGCTTCCCTTATTGAGCGTATTATCAGGCGTGCCAAGAGTTTTTTTTGGATAAGGTAAGTATGTATTAACAAAAAGAAACAAAAGCACAGGGGCAAACCCCAGACAGCTAGGGAGGACAGACCCTCCTAGCAACAAAGAAGAAAGCTAAAAGGGGCAAACCCCAGAAAACTATAGAGGACATGCCCTCCTAGTAAAAACCTCCTAGGCTATAAACAAAACAAAACCATCAGAAAATGTCATCAGACAGGCGCCAAGAAAGGTGAAGCCATTTATAATCATAAGATGGTTTCACCCTCCGCAGAAAACTGGCACGAGACCGGACAGTAAACACAATATCACATAGCAGAGCATTGACAGAGCGAGGGGTCACTTCATGTATGCATGCATTCCTCTCCCTCCAGATGTAGTAAACTGACGCAGCAAAAGCAAGTCGAACAAGAAGATTATATAATAAGGCGTCGGTGAACTGATACATCCACTCAACCGTCTGCAACAAAACTCGAGAACTCCAATCTAACCTACACATGGCCAGTACCGTAGTCCAAACCCACGAAGAGTTGGAGTAGTAGGTTTCTTTCCTTTGCGGGGCGGCTTCAACTCATCAAGTCGGTTTTGTTCTCCATTCAAGTTTATTGGTCCTCCTTGTTCATTCTTCCTAAGTTTGTTATTAGGAAGGTGGAGATGACTCTCAGATCTTTCCTATAGAAGGGTAGTGAGCTTACTTCCTCAAGGGCGAAGGTGGCTTGGTGTAGAGTTGTTTACCTTTAGAAGAATGGGGGTTTGGGGATTAAGAGTTTGGAAACTTGGAATAGAGCGACCATCATTAAGCATTTATGGTTTCTTTGCTCTGGTCAGATCTCCTCTTGGTCGAATTGGGTTCAGTCTTACCTACTGCGTGGGCGTAACTTTTGGGATGTGTCGTGTCTTGGAGATTGTTTGTGGAGCTGGCAGAGGATTTTAGAGCTTCGATCCTGGGCTCATCAGAGGATGAGATTTAGGATTGGGAATGGTGAGAAGGCTTTCCTGTGGTTTGATAACTGGTATTCGTTGGGTCCGATTGTGGATACTATGGGTGAGAGAGTCATTTATGACTTCGGATTGGATAGGATGGCTATGGTAGCTACTATTATCTCAGACTCTTCTTGGTATTGGCCTCTGGCTAGATCTGCTGCCCTTGTTGAGTTGGCTCGGTCCATTCCATCAGATGCTTCTAGTATGAGGGAGGATGAGTTGGTTTGGGAGGATGATGATAAAGGTAAGATTTTAGTGAGTAGTGCTTGGAATGCTATGAGGACGAGGGCCACTTTGGTGCATTGGTATCGGGTTGTTGGTTTCGTAAGGCTATTCTGCGCCATTCCTTTCTGCTCTGGTTGACTATTCAGGGTGGCCTTTGTACTCAGGATTGACTGATGAGTTTCGATATTTTTGCTTGCTCGAGATGTGTCCTTTGTGGTTGTTCGGGGGAGGACGTTGATCACCTTTTCTTCCAATGCTCATTCTCTTCACGGGTTTGGATGATTGTGTTGCCATATATGGGTTAGATTAGAGATCTCGGGTTTGGTTGTAGACTGTTGAGTGGATGTATTAGTACACCGATGGCTCCTTATGTCATCTTCTTGTTCGGCTTTCGTTTACAGCTTCAGTCTACTACATCTGGAGGGAGAGGAATGCATGCACTCATGATGAGCCTCCTCGCCCCTTCAATGTTCTTCTCACTGACATTGTATTTTCTGTTCAGACTCCTGCTAGTTTATTGCGGTGGGTAAAACCATCTTATGATAATAAATGGCTTCACCTCTCCTGGCACCTGCCTGATGACATCTTCTGATGGTCTTGTATTGTTTGTAGCCTTTTAGCTCTTCTGATAGGAGGGCCTGTCATCTCTAGTTGTCTGGGGTATGCCTATTTGCTTTTGTACTTTTTTTGGTTAATATACTTACTTTATCCCAAAAAAAATATTTAATTCGAAATATTTGAATAGCATGGCATATAGCTTTCTTTGGGATAAAGTAAGTATATTAACCAAAATTTACAAAAGCAAACGGGCATACCCCAGACAACTAGAGATGACAGACCCTCCTAGTAAAAGAGCCAAAAGCTACAAACAAAATAAGAATATCAAAAGATATCATCAGACAGATGCCAGGAAAGGTGAAGCCATTTATTATCATAAGATGGTTTCACCCTTCGTAATAAACTAGCACGCGTCCGAACTGAAACTTGTAAGTGAGAAGAACACTGAAAGGGTGAGGAGGCTTATCATGAAGGCGAGCATTTATCTCCCTCAAGATGTAGTAAACAGAAGCTACAAACGAAAGCCGAACAAGTAAATGACATAAGGAGCTACCGGTGTACTGATACATCCATTCAACAGTCTGCATCCAAACTCGAGAACTCCAATATGTGGGCTTATGGTGTCTACTCTTGCATTTTCACATGGTATTAGATGCATGAATATTCTAGTTATAAAATTTGATTTTATGAAAATTAAAAGGGTTAAATTGGAATATGATATGCATGAAAATAAATTAATAGGATTAACTATTTTTATAGTTTAAAAATTATATATTCGAATTCAATAAATACATGGGCTTTATAAGTGCATTATATTTTCCCCTAGTATATCAGATGGAAACTCGGAAGTAAATTCTATAGCCGATTCCGAATGGACGGTAGTGTGATATGCACTCAGGACACAATTCCACGCATCATTGGAATTTATAAGACGCTTATATCAATATTTGGATCAATGTTTACCCTATGTGGTGGGGCCATTGTGTGGAGGAGCATAAAGTAATCTTGTATTGCTGACTCCACTATGGAGGCTGGGTATGTAGTAGCTTGCGAAGCAACTAAGGAAAGTCTGGCTCTAAAAATTCTTGGGGGATTTAGAAGTTGTTTCAAATATGGATAAACCACTCACACTTTATTGCGATACTAATGGTGCAATAGCGAACTCCAAATAACCAAGAAGCCACAAGATAGGGAAGCATATAGAGATGAAGTATTATCTCTTAGAAAGATAGTGCATATATCATCTGCAGAGAATCTAGCTTATCAATTTACAAAGACCTCGTCGGCTAAAGTGTTTGAAGGTCACCTAGAGGGTCTAGGATTACGTGACATGTCTCATTTACTCTAGTGCAAGTGGGAGATTGTTGGGATATATGCCTTAGAGCTTAATGTACTATGTAAACAATGTTATTTGTTTAAAAAAAAGATGCATTGTTCATTTATCAATTGTTTTGATTTATATCGCATATTATAAATTATCTAGTTTACCCTTGATTACTTATGTGCCTTCAGGCTTAGTGTATGAGCGTCATACACAAGAGGATTTAAGTCTGAAGTTAGTAATATAAAATAGTCCATAAAGAGCGAATAAAGTGGGTACTTTGTTTGTGGTTTATCTATAGACGCGGTTCATTCTATAATTGTATGACGACCTTGATTTGGGACTGTCCATGTGGTGACATAAGAATGGAGGCACCTTATGTGATGTGATCATATAGGAGTGGGCCCAGATCTAAATGAATTTATTATAATATCCATTAAATAAAGAAATTCATTTCCATATATTATATATATATATATATATTAATCCTTTGTGGAAGTTGTTTTGCTATTCTGATATTCTTCTGTTTGGTCGAATTTGGGTTTGTTGGAATCCGAGTGGTATTGATGTTAGTATTATTCGTTTTTCTCCTCAAGCTATCCATTATCGTGTTTCATATGTTTCTTCCCTTTGGAGCTGTGTGGTTTCTGTGGTTTATGGTGAGTGTGATTATGAGAGGCGTCAGGAGCTTTGGGCTGATTTTCTTGCTAGTAATAATGAATTTGATGCTTCTCCGTGGTTGGTTATGAGTGATTTCAATGCTATTCGTTATCCTTTTGAGCATAATGGTGGTTCTTTGTCGTGGCCTTCTTGGAATGATAAGTTGGGTTGTTGCCTGGACCAGGCTGGTTTGGATGATCTTCAATTTTTTGGTTGTCATTTTACGTGGTTTAATAAATAGGTTCATTCTCATATTTGGCAGAAGCTAGATCGTGTTTTTTTTTTTTTTTGGAAAAGGTTACAATGTATTCCAAAAGGTGTTTTTTGTACAAACGTACAAGGGGCATCCCCCAGGAAAAGTGCTAAAGGCACAACAATGAACTAAAGTTCAAAAAACCGAAAACATGGCCGAAAGTACAAAATTACATAGAGATCATAAACCCAAGCCCATAGTGCCAAACAAATCGGCAAAAACCCACAAACTAGCCACTCAAGTTGGCAGAAAAACCTGCCCAATCACGCATGGAATGGATTACCCAGCGACGTGCAATGAGACTGAAATCCCACTCACGCCAGCCCTTATCGTCTTGTCACAACAGGCCACGAAACCAGCCCACATGTGAAGGCCACAAACCAATTCAGTCCACGTGCCAGCGCACTCCAATGACGAGTAAGGAGCGACCCAGCACCCAAAAAGCAATCCAGTAGGCCTATAAGCCTCAACATGAACAGGCCCAAATGTCTAGGTTACAGCCAGCCCACACTTGTACACTCACGCATGAAGCGCGTTGATCCATCGCACGAAGCACCTCTGAAGCGCCAATCACTAATGCCAGGCCCAGCACGTGAAACACCTAGCAGAAGAGAGTCGGCCCAATGAAGTAGTAACATATCACATGCACATAAGCGAGCCCACAAACCACGTGCACAATAGGTCACGTTGCCAACCAGTATGTACACGATTCAGCCCAATCCCACATCACACCAATTCAAACTCCAAACGGCCCAGCCCAAAGCCTGCAGCCCGTAGAAGCTCAAAACATGAATACACAGATGCAGTCAAACTGCCCATCGAGCTCAACTACAAAAGTGGATCCATCCCTGGAAACCCAGTCTCAGCCCATGTGCAATTGGCACACATGAGCTGAAAACAGCTTACACTTCCTCAATCAACAATCGTCCCATACAAAATTCATTTAGGCTGGTAGTCTTCAACCAGCCCAATACACGTGAAGATCAAACAACTCAAATCTTCTAATGCAGCCCGTAAGCCAAGCTCAGCCTTTTGAGTCCAATGAAAGCACCTCAGCCCTCATGCAATCCCAAACAGCCCAAAACATGGTCCTGCCTAGTCCAAGCCAGTTTGACGAAGCCCAAGCTAAACCAAACCGAGGCTTGCAAGCCCAAAAGCTCCAACGCACCATGCCAGGGAAGCAGAATTATAAGAAACAACCTCCCGGAGAGCAAACACGACATTTATAGTCCGGTCTCGAACATCAAGCAAAAACACAAGATCGAGATTTTTCCTTAAAATAATCTTACTATGTTTCTTCACATCTCATGGCTCCCCCATCCACTTGATTGTGCTACTGTTCACAGCAAAGATATTTTAAAAGGATGCTACATCGCCAACGCGTAGATGCAAGATGCGAGCGGAATAACCAGTACGCATATGACCTCCAAGACGTCATTATCATCTTGAAACTCGAGAATAAACACCAAACACCAAACATAACAAAAGAGGCGAGATTTTGCCCCCATATAGTATAGTCATGTTTCTTCGTACGTGGTACGCTACTGTTCACAACTTAACCAATAAAGGCTGCTACGTCGCCCAAGTGAAGCTGGTGGTGGCGGATGAATAAGTCTTTTCAGTGCTCAAGACACTAACTGGCTTGTGATGATGACGCGATCTACCTCTCCTACAACCAATCCATTGATTTCTTCACTAAGCTTTGGCCCAACCTAACCAAAAACAAAGCGCTACTGCCCAAAGGAAGGCTTCGCCAAGAGTTGCTACAGCTGCCAATCATCGCTTCCAGACAGATATCTTAAGTGCCAAATCCCATACTCACCACTGATCGTGCACGAGCTCAGAAAAAAAAATGCCTAGCTGTGGTGATTTGTCTGCTTATTCAATCTGGATTCATGAATTGCTCAAATTCCAAACTTCGCCCAAACTTCAATTCTTCTGGAAACGAGAGAGGGCCACTCTCAACTCAAATCAGAAGCTTGATCAAAGCTCCTTCAAATCGCGAGAGCAAGTCCATACGCCATCGTAACCAAAACAACTTATATAAAATCTTAAAGATCGTAAATCAGGCCCAGAGGATCTCGAGCCCAACTTCAGAAATTACCGCCAAAACCCACTACCATTCTCAGCACTATTTCTTTATGCCGAAATAAAACCTCGTGCATATTAATTATGCACGTGATAGGATTTTATTAAGGCTGAAAACGAGCCCAAACGAGACCGCCCCATAGCAGAAACCATGAGAATCCTCATCAGGCCTGCAAGGCCGAAACTTGCTCCATCGTGTGCAGAACAGATAACAACACGTGACAGCCCAATTCCATTCATCCTAAGCACTCGGCCCAATTATCTAGCCCAACAGGCCATGCCACTCACGCCTATAATTTCAAACCAGCTCCTCACGTGTCTTTAAAAAAGAACCACGTGACGAACAACTTCACCAGGTGCAAGCCCCAAATGACCGGCCCATATTCCATGAAGACCAAGTACAGCCCAGCAACAAAGTAACTGGCCTCACAAACAAAAGTAATCACTGAGTTAACTCAGAAAAAAGATCAAAACCAAGAAATTTCGAAGAACCTAATGAGGATGTGAAGAACACAGCAAATCAGACTCCTCAAATCCCGAAATTGATCATCCGAACTTCCAAATTTGGAAATCAAAACCAAATCTGGGCTCACTGAATTCCCGTAGGAAACCAATAAAGTTGCAAACTAAGAATGCACACTCAACAGCTCATCAAAACTGGAAATGATGAAGAACACAATGAAGAACAAGAAGAACAGCTTGTCCAATTGCAGCTAGACCAACTCAAACACCAGTGTTGATCATCAAATTCGAAGAAGCAAAACCGAGAGATCAAGCCAGCAAGCCACCAGAAATCCACCATTAATCAGGTACTTCCAGTCATTCATCAGAACCTGGGATGAATGAATCCGCAACATCATTTCATCACTGAATCCAGCCCACTAACATACTCAATCACCAAACAGAGAACTAAGCGTGAAGCATAACATGTTCCTCACGTGCATTTAAAAAAACGCACATGGTAGGCAGTCAGGTTCTTCCCATGCAGCAAAACCGGCCCAAACAAGCCATCAGCACTTCATCGCCATTAGCAAGCCCAAATCGCAGCACCAAGCCCACAAACAAGGATTTCCACTAATTCAATTGGATGAAGGATCAAATCCAGGAAATTATGAAGAACAGTTTGAAGATCATGATGAACATTGCTACCAACTGCAGGTCCACCACTCAAATCTCAAATTTTACCATCAAAAGCGCCAAATTTGAAACCAAATCCAGAGGAGACCGGTCAATCCAGCCAGCCAAACTGGATCCTCAAAGCCAGAGTCTTACGAAATCTGGGATTAAAGACCTGTTCCGCCAAAATAACCAAGCAGCCTTCGAATCTGGCTATAAAAGCGTCCAGATTCATGCACGTGATGGTGCTGTCTCACGTGACAAACAGAAATTGTCACTTAGGATAAGCCAGAAATGGATCAAACACAAGAAAAGAAGATGAACAGGATGAAGATTCAATGAACTGCGAGACCAATTCGCCCGAAACCTTCAAACTGAAATTAATTTCCAGTGTGCAATCCAAGCAAATTTGATGTCAATCAATCAGAATTTGGCCGATCCAGTCCCTAAACTGAATAGCTTCATCCAAATTTCAGTAAAACTGAAATTAAAATCATGCGAGGGAGCTCGTCAAAACTCATCTACAACTTTTCCCAAACCTTCAACTCAATCTCAATCAAAATCAAAGTAATCTTGAGAGAAATCGGAATAAATTCACTTCAACAGGAAAGTAATTGCAACTCTAGCACACTTTGTTGACTCGGCAATCCGAGGAGCACACAACAATGGTGAGAGGTGCCAAAACTCCCAAAATGAAGTTGAGAGAATTTTGAAGAGAGGGAAAATGTAGAGAGAGAAAAAAATTGACCAAATGAGCTCCCCGTGTTGTTGCTAATACCTATTGTCTCTTTCCTGGTTCGGTTGTTAGGTTTCTTCCTCCCCATATTTCGGACTATTCTCCTATAGTTGTGAATCTTGTTGAGCTCCCTAAAAGGAAAATCCTTTTTAAATTCTTTTATTATTGGGCTGAACATCCAGATTTCCTTACGGTTGTGGCTAGAGCTTGGGATATTAATGTTAGTGGAACCTAGAATTTTAATGTATAACACTTTTCTAATCTTTCGAGTAGGGATTTGGATGTTATAGGAGGGAGTTGGAGAGGGTGCAGGGTGCCTTGCAGGAGAGCCCTAGTGACTCTTTTCTGTTATGTGAGGAGGCGAGATTATCTTTATTGTATGGTAACCTGAGTCGGGCTGAGGAGGGTTTAGTTCGGCAAAAATCTCGAGTTCAGTGGCTCAACCTTGGGGATCAAAATACGAAGTTCTTTTTCGAAGATTACTTATATATATCTAAGTAGGATGTGACTCGTTTGGAGGATGATGCTTTGGTGAGGGAGGAGATTTGTCTTTCTATGAGACTCTTTTGGGGCCTCAGCCTAGTTTGCGGGATTTTGATAGAGATCTTCTTCATTCGGCTATTACTCAGTATGTGTCTGATGAGCAGAGGGAGATTCTTGCTCGGGAGGTTTCAAATGAGGAGATTAAGGCAGTTTTGTTCTCTTTGAAGGATAATAAGGCTCCTGATCCGGATGGGTTTAATTTGGGTTTCTTTAAGACGGCTTGGAGTATAGTCGGTGATGATTTTTTTTTTTGGATAAAGTAAGTGTATTAACCAAAAGAAAACTATACAAGAGCAAATGGGTATACCCCAGACAACTAGAGAGGACAGGCCCTCCTAGAAGAAAAGCCGAAAGGCTACAAGCAAAAGAAGATCAACAGAAAATGTCATCGGGCAAATGCCAGGATAGGTGAAGCCATTTATTGTCATAAGATGGATTCACCTTCCGTAAAAAGCTAACATGAATCCGAACATCAAAAATAATATCACTAAGTAGGACAGAAATAGGCCGAAGAGGCGCATCATGAGTGCGGGCATTCCTCTCCCTCCATAAATGGTAAACTGACGCGACAAAGGACAGCCGAACAAGAAGATGACGCAAAGAGGCGTTAGAAAACTGACACATCCACTCAACAGTCTGAAGCCAATCTCGGCAACTCCAATCTAACCCACACATAGCCAGCACAGTCGACCAGACCTTAGAAGAGAAGAAGCACTGGAAGAAAAGATGATCAATATCCTCACTAGAACAACCACAGAGAATACATCGCGAGCAAGCAGAGATACCAAACCTCATCAAACTATCCTGAGTACAAAGGCCTCCCTTAATAGACATCCAAAGCAAAAAGGAATGGCGGGGAAGGGCCTTCCGGAACCAAACAACTCGAAACCAATGCACCAAGGTTCCCATTGACCGCATAGCATTCCAGGCACTATCCACTGAAAATCTCCCTCTACTATCATCCACCCAAACCAGCTCATCATGTCTCAAGCTAGAAGGATTCGGAAGAAGGCCCCGAGCCAGATCAACAAGGGCGGCAGACCTAGATGGGGGCCATCGCCAAGAAGAATTAGAAATAACGGAAGAAACTATAGCCATCCTATCCAAGCCAGAGTCATAAATCACTCTCTCACCCAACGTATCCACAATCGGACCCATAGGATGCCAAAAATCAAACCACAATAATTTCTTCTCACCATTCCCAATCCTAACTCTCATCCGCCGCCAGGACCAAGAACGAAGCTCCAAAATCTTACGCCAACTCCAAGAGCAATCTGTAGGGCAAGACACCTCCCAAAAACTTTTCCCCCTCAACAAATAAGACTGAACCCAATTCGACCAAGAAGAAACCTGGCCAAAACAAAGGAACCAAATGCGCTTAACAATAGCCTCTCTATTCCAAGATTCCAATCTCTTAATCCCCAACCCCCCTCCTTGGGAGGTAAACAAACTCTACTTCAACCCACTCTCACCCCAGAAGAGGTGAGCTCACTACCCTTCCAAAGGAAAGAACGGAGAATCGTCTCCACCTTCCTAATAACAGACTTAGGAAGAATAAATAAAGAAGACCAATAAACTTGAATGGAGAATAAAACAGATTTAATGAGCTGAAGCCGCCCCGCATAAGAGAGAAACTTACTACTCCAACTTTTAGCACGCATAACAATACGATCCACAAGAGAAACACAATCTGAGGCCCAGAGTTTAGTAGAAATCAAAGGGACTCCCAGATACCACACTGGAAGAATCCCTACTTGAAAGCCCAGAACATGACGCAGCTGGTCCTGAAGGGTAGGAGAGATACCAGAGGAGAAGAAATGACTTTTAGTAGGATTTAGGATTAAACCTGATAAACCACTGAACTGCCTGAGATAATCCTTGAACAAAGAAACCGAGGAGGCATCCGCTTTACAGAAAATCATAAGGTCATCCGCAAAGCAAAGATGAGTGAGACGGTTCTTAGAGTCTTAACAATAGCATCTCTATTCCAAGATTCCAATCTTTTAATCCCCAACCCCCCTCCTTGGGAGGTAAACAAACTCTACTCCAAGCCACTCTCACCCCAGAAGAGGTGAGCTCACTACCCTTCCAAAGGAAAGAACGGAGAATCGTCTCCACCTTCCTAATAACAGACTTATGAGGAATAAATAAAGAAGACCAATAAACTTGACTGAGAATGAGAATAAAACAGATTTAATGAGCTGAAGCGGCCCCGCATAAGAGAGAAACTTACTACTCCAACTTTTAGCACGCATAACAATACGATCCACAAGAGAAACACAATCTGAGGCCCAGAGTTTAGTAGAAATCAAAGGGACTCCCAGATACCGCACTGGAAGAATCCCTACTTGAAAGCCCAGAACATGACGCAGCTGGTCCTGAAGGGTAGGAGAGATACCAGAGGAGAAGAAATGACTTTTAGTAGGATTCAGGATTAAACCTGATAACCACTGAACTGCCTGAGATAATCCTTGAACAAAGAAACCGAGGAGGCATCCGCTTAGAGAAAATCATAAGGTCATCCGCAAAGCAAAGAGAGTGAGACGGTTCTTAGAGTCTTAACAATAGCATCTCTATTCCAAGATTCCAATCTTTTAATCCCCAACCCCCCTCCTTGGGAGGTAAACAAACTCTACTCCAAGCCACTCTCACCCCAGAAGAGGTGAGCTCACTACCCTTCCAAAGGAAAGAACGGAGAATCGTCTCCACCTTCCTAATAACAGACTTATGAGGAATAAATAAAGAAGACCAATAACTTGAATGGAGAATAAAACAGATTTAATGAGCTGAAGCCGCCCCGCATAAGAGAGAAACTTACTACTCCAACTTTTAGCACGCATAACAATACGATCCACAAGAGAAGCACAATCTGAGGCCCGAAGTTTAGTAGAAATCAAAGGGACTCCCAAATACCGCACTGGAAGAATCCCTACTTGGAAGCCCAAAACATGACGCAGCTGGTCCTGAAGGGTAGGGGAGATACCAGAGGAGAAGAAATGACTTTTAGTAGGATTTAGGATTAAACCTGATAAACCACTGAACTGCTTGAGATAATCCTTGAACAAAGAAACCGATGAGTGAGACGGTTCTTAGAACACCACCCATGGAATTTGAAATCCTGATTAAGAGCCATTTTATGAAGTAAGCCTGACAGAACTTCCATAGCCAAGACAAAGAGATAAGGAGACATAGGATCACCTTGTCGCAACCCGCGACCCCCAGAGAAAAAACATACAACTCCCCATTAATAGACACAGAAAACCTAGTAGAAGTCATACACTCCTGAATCCAACCCACCATCCTCTCTGGAAAACCAACAGTCCGCAGAACCTCAACCAAAAAGTCCCAACGAACAGTGTCATAAGCTTTCATCAAGTCAATCTTAAGAGCACATCTCGGGGAACCACCAGACCGATGATAATTCCGAACCAATTCCTAACATAAAAGAATATTGTTGCTGATACGCCTACCCGCAACAAAAGCAGATTGATTATGACTAATCACTGAAGGAAGGATAATCTTGATCCTATTCGCAATAAGCTTAGCAATACACTTGTAAATAGTGTTGCAACAAGAAATAGGCTGATAATCCTTAACCTGGGAAGGGCTGGGAATCTTAGGAATCAGAGAAATAGAAGTAGCATTAACCTGCCTCAAGAGATGCACAGAGGAAAATAAATAGTGAATAGCAGAAAGGACATCATCCCCCACAACTCTCCAAGACTTCTTAAAGAAACCCGAATTAAAACCATCTGGGCCTGGAGCTTTATTGTCCTTCAACGCGAACAAGACAGGCTTAATCTCCTCATCAGAAACCTCTCGGGCAAGAGACTCACTCTGCTCAGCTGTCACATGCCTAGTAATTGCATATCTAAAGGCAACCCTATCAATATCCTGCTGACTATGCTGGGGGCCCAAAAGGGTCTTAAAAAAATATACAATCTCATCTCTAACCAAAACATCATCCTCCACACGGGTCCCATCCTCCTAGTGATAGAAGTAATCTTGCTACGACCGTGAAAACTCTTCATAGCAGTAAAGAAGAATTTAGTATTATGATCCCCGCGATTTAGCCATTGAACACGAGATTTCTATCTATTGAAGCCTTCCTCAGCACGAAATATGTCACCATACCGTAACGAAAGACTAGCTTCTTCAGCTAACAAAGCGGGGTCACTAGGGCACTTATGTAAAGCACACTGCACTCTATCCAACTCCCTCCTAATCTCAAAAACCTTACTCCGAATCTGAGAGAAATGCTCAACATTAAACTTCTTCAAGGCCATCTTAACACTCTTCAGCTTACAACTTAAACGGAACATCGGAGTACCATGAACATCAATGTCCCAAGCCCTAGCCACAATTGAGAGAAAATCATGATGATCCGCCCAAAAATCAAAGAATTTGAAGGGAATTTTCCTCTTAGGGAGCTCTGCAAGTTTAACCACCATAGAAGAATGATCTGAAATCCGAGGGGGAAGAAAGCGGGCAGCAGAACCTGGGAAGAGACACTCCCAAGATGAATTAGCGAGAACACGGTCCAACTTACACCAAATAGGGGATTGAATCTGCTTATTGAACCAAGTAAACTGACAACTAGAGAACTGAAGATCATCCAAACCCAAACAGCAGCCCAAATCATCTTTCCAAACCGGACATGCCACAGAGCCACCACAATGCTCAAACGGAGAGCGAATAACATTGGAGTCTCCCAAAACAAGCCACAGAGAGTCATAAAAAACACTACCACTAGAAACCAAGTTGGCCCAAAGCTCCCGATGCTTCTCATAGTCACACTCACCATAAACCACCGAATCTACACAAGTCCACAACCTAGAAATATGAGACACACTACAATGAATAACTTGAGATGAAGAGCGAATAATGCTAACATCAATGTCACTAGGGTTCCAACACACCTAAATACGGCCATACGGAAGAAAATCAGAGTGGCAAAAAAACTTCCATGAAGAATTAATCGCACGAGAAACATTCACAAAATTAACCTCCTTTACCTTGGTTTCAACTAAACCACACAAAGAAAGCTTCTCATCACGAAGAAACCTCCTAACTTCAGCTTGTTTAATTGGGTCATTGAGACCCCGAATGTTCCAACAACCAAAAATCATTAAAACAGAGAAGAGTATAGCCAAACCCAAACAAATCAGTGTCGTCGGCCCCCTCTCGGGGACTGCCGTTTCTGACTCCTCTTTCCACAAGAACCCTTTCTAGATTTGTTACCATAAACCAATTTCCTGATCTCCTGAGAATCAATGACCTTATTAGCCAAACGGTTATCATTGGGCGTGGGCGAATCATAAGTTCCATAAGGCGGAGACTCAGCTAAAACAGACTTAGGAAGATCCTCGACAAGAAGAGAAGAAGCACAGGAACATTCACCTTCCTCCTTACCCTCTGCCTCCGTAATAACTGCCTCAGATGAAACCACAGACATATGAGGAGTTACCAGAGCCGATTCCAACCTATTGGAAGAGCACTCACCCAAAACAAGAACCTTGTTAGTGGGAACATCCTGAATCACATCACCGCTCGAGCTAACAAGAGTGGTCACAGTCGCTCCCTTGCCTTTCTTCTTCATAGAGACCGGAATCCAGACACCCTCCTTTACCTCAGTAGTGTTGGCCGTAACAACTTTATCCATAGAAGGAATAGATGGCTTGGGAATCTAGGACTGAGAGGGTTTTCTAACCTCCTTACTAGGAGCCTTTTTAGGGCAGGAATTCACTGAATGGCCAAAAACCTCACAAGTAGTACATTTCACAGAAACCCATTCAAACTCAACCCTAATAGGTACCCTAATACCATCAGGATATTGGAAAACAATATCCTCGACAAGGGGTTTTGGGCATCAATCTCAACATAAACTTGAGCAAAACTGAGCCGTTTCCTAGAAAGAGTAATATTGTCAGCATTGAGAGGTCTCCCAACTGCACTAGCCACACAACTAATCCCTTTAGCCGTCCATAAGTCAAAAGGCAGATGAAAGAGTCTAACCTAGACCGGAACCTTGAACAAGTCCTCCTTGGTCAAAGATAAGCCAGGTTGCCAAAGTTTGAGAACCAACGGTCTATTATCCATATGCCAAGGGGCTCCGTCCAACACCGCACTAGCTTCTTTAAGGCTATCAAATCTAAACAAAAAGAAGCCGTTATCAGAGGTAAGAACCTCTAGCAAACCAAGCCTCCCCCATAACTTGTGTGCAATAGAGTTGACAGTTTGAAA
The DNA here is from genome assembly GCA_019454045.1 of Zanthoxylum bungeanum. Taxonomy (NCBI): domain Eukaryota; kingdom Viridiplantae; phylum Streptophyta; class Magnoliopsida; order Sapindales; family Rutaceae; genus Zanthoxylum; species Zanthoxylum bungeanum. Next base: position 22,558 of record SKCR01039673.1, read on the forward strand.
ATGAAGTCTTTTACCCACAAAGTAACCAACCAAAGTACTCCGCCAATACACACTACCCTCTTTAATAACCTTAGCAGGATGGCACACTACAACCTTACCATCAATAACACTAGGTTGAGCATAATGCAGTGCGGTGGAAAAACAAGCCGAGTCAAGTGAATCAACTACTTTAGGTCCATTCAGCGCAGAAGCATAACTCTTAGGACAAGTAGAAGCACTGCCCCCCAAAGCTACTGCAGGAGACGAAACAGTATGACCAAAAGCATTAGATTGAACATTCACACAAGCACTATCTGCCTTAGCAAACCCAGAGGCACTAGCACCACCAACTAAAGAACTCAAACTCGCAGCCAGTGGAACAAGCCCATAATCAAAACCAGAAGGCGAGACTAAGCCACCACAAGACACAGACCTAGAATCACCAAAAGAGTAACCAGCATTAACGACATCACCAAACTCATTCACAGGGAGCGAAGAATTCAAGACAGAGGAAGCAGGAGCCTCACAAGCAGCAGACACAGCAACCCGACTAACAGAGTCACACAATCCAGTCACGATGGAAACAGAATTAGTAGCCAAGGTCTCACAAACTGGAAGCACAACATAAGGGTTAACAGGAAAATTCACAATTTCAGAACCAGAAAGACCCCCACCACCAGAGCCACCCTCAACACCAATAACGTTAACACCAACACTACAAACAAAACCACCATTCACCAAACCCACTGCATAAGAGCCCAATCTGCCAGCAGAGCCACCTGCAACACTGAGTCCAGACTCACAAACAACACTAACAGACCCATAAGTTGCGCCAAGCCCAGAACCACTAAAACTTGACCAACCAATAGATCCCCGTCAACACCAAGACCAGAACCAAAGCCAACCGAACCCCCGTCAACCCCTAGACTAGAACCACAGCCAACAGAGCTCCGGTCAACACCAGGACCAGAACCACAAAAGGTGCTAATAGAACCAGAGGGTACGCCATACCCAGCCCCACAGACAAGGCTATCAGATGCAGAAACCAAACCACGGGACATAGAGCCAGAAGCAGGAAGAACGACACCAGCAGAGAAAGAAGGCTTGGCACTAGTCACAGGCGCCGGCACCGGCGAGCAGACCGGAGAAGAGCTCGCAAGACCCTTCACAGATTCCAAACGACCTAAACCAATATCCACATGAGGCGGGGCTGTAGAAGCCAAAGAGTCACGAGAAACAACCCTGATAGCCTTGCGGCCAACACCAGGGAGGCGCGGCCCCACCACAAGCAAATCTGACGGAGACATAGACGAAAAAGACGGGAAACAAGGGGAAGAAAAGAACGACATCAGAAAGGGAAAGAGTCAAAGCAAAAGAAAGAGGGTAGAGAAGAAGGCAGAACAATGTTATTGATTTGGTAGAAGACCAAAAGAGATTAAGGCTCACGACGAAAAAAGACGGGAATCGCCGAGAGGGGAAAGGAAAGTTGAGAGCATTTTAGGGTTTTTTTTTTGTGATTCCTTCATGCTATTCATTCTTTCTTTTGTTCGGTGAGACTCTTGAAGCAGGTAAATGATACGTCTATTGCTCTGATTCTGAAGATTCCTAACCCTTCTCAAGTTAAGGATTTTCGACCTATATCTTATTGTAACACTATTTACAAGTGTATTGCCAAGCTTATTGCGAATCAGATTATGGTTGTTCTTTCTTCAGTGGTCAGTCCTAAACAATATGCTTTTGTTGCGGGGCGGTGTATTAGTGACAACATTCTATTATGCCAGAAGTTGGTGAGGAATTATCATCAGAGTGGTGGGATCCTGAGATGAGCTCTTAAGATTGATTTGATGAAGACTTATGATACTATTCATTGGGATTTTATGGTTAAGGTTTTGAGGACTATTGGTTTTCCAGAAAGGATGGTGGGTTGGATTCTGGAGTGTATGACTTCTTTTTTTTTTGGATAAAGTAAGTATATTAACCAAAAATGTACAAAAGCAAAGGGGCATACCCCAGACAACTAGAGAGGACAGACCCTCATTGTAGAAAAGCCAATAAGGCTAGAAACAAAACAAGACCATAAAAAGATGTCATCAGGCAGAAGCCAGAAGAGGTGAAGCCATTTATTATCATAAGATGGTTTCACCCTCCGCAATAAACTAGCACGAGTATGGATAGAACACACAATGTCACTTAGTAGAACACTAGATGGGCGAGGAGGCACATCATAAGTATGGCATTCCTCTCCCTCCAGATATAGTAAACTGAGACTACAAACGAAAGCCAAACAAGAAGATGACATAAGGAGCCTTTGGTGTACTGACACATCCACTCAACAGTTTGCATCCAATCCTGAGAGCTCCAATCTAACCCACATATGGCTAACACCGTCGTCCATACCCGCGAAGAGTATGAGCGTTGGAAGAAAAAGTGATCAACATCCTCGCCCGAACAGCCATATATGACACATCTCGAGTAAGCAAAAATATCGAAACTCATCAGCCGATCTTGGGTACAAAGGCCACCATGAATAGTAAACCAGGTCTGAAAGGAATGGCGTGGAATAGCCTTACGAAACCAAACAACCCGATACCAATGCATTAAAGTGCCCCTCGTCTTCATAGCATTCCAAGCACTACTAACTAAAAACATCTCTCTACCATCATCCTCCCAAACCAACTTATCCTCCCTCAAGCTAGAAGGATCCGATGGATGGAACCGAGCCAAATCAACAAGGGCAGCAGATCTAACCGGAGGCCAACACCAAGAAGAGTCTGAGATAATGGTAGCTAATGTAGCCATTATATCCAAGCCAGAGTCATAAATGATTCTCTCACCCAAAGTATCCACTATCGAACCCAGTAGATGCCAGTTATCAAACCACAACAGAGCCTTCTCACCATTCCCAATCCTAAATCTTATCCTCCGACGAGCCCAGGATCGAAGCTCCAAAATCTTCTGCCAGCTCCACGAACAATCTCCAGGACACGACACATCCCAAATGCTACGCCCTTGCAGCAAATAAGATTGAACCCAATTCGACCAAGAAGAGACCTGACCAGAGCAAAGAAACCATAAATGCTTAACAATGGCCGCTCTATTCCAAGTTTCCAAACTCTTAACCCCCATGCCTCATTCTTCTAAAGGTAAACAAACTCTACACCAAGCCACATTCTCCCTTGAGGAAGTAAGCTCACTACCCTTCCAAAGGAAAGATCTAAGAGTCGATTCCACCTTCTTAATAACAGACTTAGGGAGAATGAACAATGAGGACTCGAGACCAATGCATCAAGGGAATCCTAGTCCGCATAGCATTCCAGGCACTATCCACTGAGAACCTCCATCTACTGTCATCCTCCCAAACCAGCTCATCCTCCCTCATGCTAGAAGGATCAGATAGATGAGACCGGGCCAAATCAACAAGGGCAGCAGATCTAGCTGGAGGCCAATGCCAAGAAGAATCAGAAATAATAGAATTTTAAGGTACTCCACATATGACAAAGAGTTGTATACGCTAGTGAGAGCCCTTGAGACTTGGCAGCATTATCTGTGGCCTCGAGAGTAATTGATCCATACAAATCACGAGTCATTAAAGAATTTGAAGAGCCAAGGTAAGTTGAACAAATGACACACACGATGGTTAGAGTTTGTTGAGACATTTCCATATGTAATCCGCTACAAACAAGGTAAGGAAAATATTGTCGTCGATGCACTATCGCGAAGGTATGCTTTATTTACTTCATTGAGTGCAAGAATGCTTGGGTTTGAATTTATTAAAGAACTTTATGCTAGTGATACTGACTTTAGTACTATCTATGCTGCATGTGAAAAGTCTACCTTTAATAAATTCTACCAACATGATGGGTTTCTATTTAAGGAGAATAGGTTATGCATTCCTGTTTGTAGAATGACTTGGGCCACGTGAAATAGCTTTGGACCCACTCCATTGAAGCCCTCATGTGACGCCAATATGCCCTGGGGTTATCTGTCACACTCGGCCATGGCATTCTGTGCTAGTCCCGCCATTGTGTCTCTGATCTTCTTAGCTTTCTGGCATGTGATTGGCCCAATTGGAACTTGCAAAGGCTCTACCATGTTACTGGACGTGACATCTAATATTCCTTGAGTGGCTGGATTCGTGTCAATTAGGGTTTCCTTCATTGCACTATATATTGTAACATTTCTTTCTTAATGAAATTAATCAACCATTTTCGAAATTAGCTTCATCTTGAAAGTTTGGCTTTGTCCAAAATTGCTTAAGGGATGGATTCCCCTTATTTCATGCAATTGACTTATCTAAGGCGTGGCAACCTTAGTGGCATCTTCGTGCTAGCATAACACTACAAGGAATCATCTTAAGGGTTCTCAAAGACAAGTTCTTTGTGGGTCTTTTTTGTGGCCTTGGAAGGGTTTTGTTCCTACAAAATCAAATTCGTGGTGCTTGGGGTTCTATCCGTTGTGAGGGGTTTGTTTGGCCTTAAACATCCAAGTGAGTTCCGCGTCATAGGTTCAATCAAAATTTTAAACTTTTTTACTCTTTTTTTTTTGCTCTTGAGGTCACTTGAGCTCTCATAAAAATTCTAAATGTTGACAGGTTTGGAGTCCGGTATGGGACCGGTTTGGTTGGTTACCGGTTCTAGTAGCTATGTTTTACTCACAGTTGAACCGGTATGGGACCAGTATGAAACTAGAACGGTTCCAGTAGTTATGTTATCTCTAGGTAGATCGGTATGGAGACTGGTATATAGGCCAGTATGATACAAGTTCGGTTCAAGTAGCTATGTAATGCCCAGTTAGACCAGTATGAAGGCCGGTATGGGTCCGGTATACCGGTCACCGATAGATCAAAAAAAGCAAAAACACTTAAGAAACACAAAAACTAAGAATCAAGATGAACAAGTATCTTGATGTCCAACAACACAATAAAGACTAAATCAAAAACACAAAGTAAAGATAGACAAATCAAACCTTGGAACCCTAAGCTCTGATACCAAATAACGCGTAACTCACTTGGATGATTAGGCCAAACTAACCCCTCTGACAAGAACTCACTTGGGTTGGAAACCAAGCAAACCCCCAAGCATCTTTCTCAAAACCCTAAGAACTTTGAATACTGATTTTGTAGGAACAAAACCCATCCAAGATCAGCCCTAAACCACCATGAATCCTTGTCCATGATAACTTAAAAACATGAAATTAGTGTGTTTTGCTAGCAATGGAGACGCCACTAAGCTTGCCAAACTTAGATAAGTCGATTTGAACTGGAAAAGGGGAATCCCTCCCTCACAAGAAGTTTATCCATAGCCAAAGCTTAAAAGCTTTAAGGTTTGATGAAAATGTCATGAATTGATTCCTCCAAAGAAGAAGAAAACAAAGTTTAAATAGGTTACAAAGAGAAACCCTAAAGGTGTGAATGGAAAAAAATGTCCATAAAGTGAAATTACCAAAAGACCTAAAAACTACCCAATCCTTTCACTCAAGCACGTCCCCAAATGTCTTTTCCCACCTAAAGTAGCTTAAAACAATGATAAGAAACTAATCTAACTTAAGCTAATTTGAGGTGCTTACATTAAATAGTAAATTGATGTGCTTACTCAATAAGCAAGGTTCTAAGCATAATTAACCCTAATGGTCTGGTCTACTAGCTTAATTACATCAAAACTAAAGTCAACATATCAAACAAAATGATAAAATAATACAAGGTTTGGCCGAATTACAAAAGTGTCAAAGTTAGGCTAAATTCTCCATATAGGTCCTTGTCTTCAAAATGGCTTTGGAAGCTTCAATCAGATCTGATTTTGGCCAAGTGAAGTAGTTTAGGGCCCTCTCCATTGAATCCCGCATGTGTCTCTGGTGTGTCCCTTACTTGTTTATAGCAGTCGGCCATGAAACTCTGAACTAGACCTGCCATTGCTTCTCTAATCCTTTTGGTCTTCTGTCTTGTGATTGGCCCTGTTGATACTTGTAATGGTTTTACTTGCAATGGTCAACATATCAAGATGGAAGTAAATCCTTGATGCTGAAACTAAATCAACAAAGAATAAAGATGAAAACACAATCAAACAACACATAAAATAAGGAAAATCAGACCTTGGAACCCTAAACTCATGATACCTATTGACAGACCTTACTTGTGGATGAGTGAATTTGGCGAGGTTGAGGTTAGTCATAGAATTGTGGTTAGTTTTGCCGTTGGGGGAAAATATATTGATGAGGTGGTGTGTGATGTAGTTCCTATGAGTACTACACATATATCATTGGGCAAGCCTTGGTACAAGTTTACGAGGTGGCATATGATATGGACAGGAATAGATATAAAGTTAAGTGTAGTGGAAAAATCATTAATCTTATTCCTTTAACACCACAACAGGCATATGATGATGTGTTATATTTTTAGAAGAGTACGAGTAGTGAGAGACATGGTAACATTGAGAAAGTTCATTTTGTAGAGCCATCAGAGAATGACATGAGTGATGAGATGATTGAAGAATTTGTTATGGAGGAGAGTGTACAACAACAAGATAGAGTTGTGGCCAAGAGATCTAATGAGAGTAAGATCATTTATGGGGCCAAAATTAGTGAGGAAGAAAATGAGAGAGAAAGCCCAACCTTGGGGGAAACAAAGGAGAGTGAAGTAGAGTATGGGTGTGAGCAAATCGAGAGTGCGGGTGAAGAAAAGATGTTTGAGACTAAGTTGGATTTAACTAATATTTCTTTGCCTACTATTTGTATTTATTCTTTACAGGAGTTTCTTATTTGTAGGAGTTTCTTATCATTTCATGACGTGACTGCAAACAGAGGTTCTTTTATTTTGCCACCATTTATAGGACTTGCACTTCATGGTGAATTCATTCTCGACTTGCTTAAACCAAAGAGACTAATAGCCTACTATAGTAAAGAGAAAAATCAGGCTAGAGTTGAGTGTGGTGAGGAAACTTTTGCCTAAACTGTGAGTGTTCCTAAAGGGAGTGTGAGTGACCTAGAGGGGGAAATAAAAAAAATAGTTAGAAAGGGCTTCCACATTAGTGAGAGTGAAGTGAGAAAGACTTACAAGGCTAGCCAGCTTATTCTGTTGGTAGTCTATAAGGATCACCATGTATATGATGCTAACACTGACCTTTTACTTCTAGTTTCTATTTCTTCTCTTTTACATGAGTTTGGAGAAGTGCTCACAGAGGACATCCCAAGTGGGCTTCCACACATTAGAGTGATAGAGTACCAAATAATGCCTAAGAAATATGGAATTTGGCATATGTGTGATGAATGGAAAGCTATAACTAATACCACGCTTGGGAGTTTGAAGGATAAAGGGAAGGCAGAGTTGGTGAGAATAATAGCTTTCCAACGCATTGTGTTTGACCCTGGCAAGTGGGTGTGGCTTTATATGCAAGAGGAAAAGATACAAACATAACAAAGATCCAAGTTACAACCAAGAGGAGATGGTCCATTTCAAGTCTTGGAACGAATCAATGACAATGCTTACAAGCTTGATCTTCCTGGTGAGTATGGTGTTCCTGCAATGTTTAATGTTTCTGACTTATTTTATTTTTTATGCAGGTATATATTCGAGGTCGAATCCTTTTCAAAATGGAGGGAATGACATGAACCAAGGCACACTTGGAGCACCAATGGACATGACCAACATTAAAGTAGAACCATTGTAAGTACCAATAGGGCCAATCACAAGACAGAAGACCAAAAGGATCAGAGAAGCAATGGCAGGTCTAGCTCAGAGTTTCATGGCCGACTGCAACAAACAAGTAAGGGACACACCAGAGACACATGCGGGCTTCAATGGAGAAGCCCTAAGCTACTTCACTTGGCCAAAATCAGTTCTGATTGAAGCTTCTAAAGCCATTTTGAAGAAGGACAATGGATTTGGCCTAATTTGGAGACTATTTGTAATTTAATTGTAAACTGACAAGAAACACACTTGGATTCGAAATCCAAGCAAACCCCAAGCAACGGACAGAACCCCAAGAACCGCAAATTTGATTTTGTAGGAATAAAACCCTTCCAAGGCCACAAAGAAGACCCATAAAGAACTTGCTCTTGAGAAACTTTAAGATGATTCCTTGTACTGTTTTGCTAGCAATGGAGACGCCACTAAGCTTGCTCTCGGCGTTTCCCGTCCTGGATCGCCGTGATTCTTTAGAAACCCTTGTTTCTCTCAAATCGGCTCTGGGTTTTCTGATTTACCCCGTGCCTTTCACCTCTCTTTTCCCGGTTATCTTCTTAAATCTATTTTCTTTTTTCATTTTCCTCTTATTTTCTCAGATCGATTTGGTTTTCTTCTTTCCGTTTCCCCCCTTTTTTTTCTCCTTCCCCTTTACCTCGCATTTTCTGCTCTCCTTGTTTTCTTCCTCACCAGCCTTCCTTTATGCCTCCGTCTGGTATCTCTGTGTGTGGGGCCGCGGCTCCCTGGTGCTGGCCGCAAAGCTGTTAGGGAGTCTCTGTGGCCGTTAACACTTTGTCTCCTGTGAATCTTGATTCTGTTCGATTGATGCCTTCGACGGGTTATGTCAGCTCTTCTTCGGTCTCAGATCCAGCGCCGGCGTCCGTGACATGTGTCAAGCCTTTTGCTTCAGAAGGTGGTCCTGCGGGAAGTTTGGGTCTTTGCCGGTCTGGATATGGCGCTCCCTCTGAGTTAGTCAGCGTTGCTGGTACCTCTGGTATTGACAGTGTTGGTACTTCTATTGGCTGTTTGGTCGATGGTGAGGTGAGTTTAAAGAACGAACGGCGTTTGGGTTTTGATTCTGGTACTGATGGTGTAGTTGTTGGTGATTCGTGTCTTGGAAATGAAGATGGTCTTGCCGGCTGTTTGAGTTCTTGTAAGTCTGGATTTGGGTTACAATCTGTTTGCTCTGCTTGTGCTTCTGAACATGGTGTTGTAGGGAGCTCTGTTGGCAGTTTGGTTGCTGGGGATGTGGGTTTGGTAGATGAGGTTTGTTTGGTTTCTGGCATTGGCATTGATAGGGCTTTTGTAGGTTCTGGTCCTGGTATTGTCGGAGGTCTGAGTGTTTGTGGTGCTGCGGTTGGCAGTGATTCTGGTCTTTGTAGAAATGGTAAACCGGTTGGGAATGTTGGTTCTTCTAAATTGGTTTGTGTTTCTGGTCTTGCGATTGATGGGGGAACTGTAGGTTCTGAATCTGTTCTTGGCGTCGTTGGTAGCGCTGCTGGTGGCTTGAAGTTTAATGTCTCTGGTTTGGGTGTATCTCCTGGGCCTGATGGTGTTGTTAGTGTGTCTAGACCTGCTGGTGCAGGGGGGTCTGCTAGCAGTTTGGACTCTGGGGCAGTGGAGGTGAAGAATGGTTTGGAGATTGGCGTGAGTCAGGAGGCTGTGCCAGCGTCTCCTGTAGTAGTAGGTGGGGGATATTCTGGTGGACCTAAGAGTTATGCATCTGCTTTGAATGGTTCTTTGGGAGTTGACCATTTCGATTCGACTTATTCGTCTACTGCTTTACATTATGTCAAACCTAACATTATAGATGGTAAGGTTGTCGTGTGCCCATCTGCTGAAGTGATTGAAGAAGGAAGTGTGTACTGGAGGAATACTTTAGTAGGTTACTTTGTGGGAAAACGTCTCCCCTTCCAAACTGTCAATTCTATTGCTCACAAGTTATGGGGAAGGATGGGTTTGCTAGAAGTTCTTACCTCCGATAATGGTTTCTTTTGTTTCGATTCAATAGCCTTCAAGAGGCTAGTGTGGTGTTGGATGGAGCCCCTTGGCATATGGCTAATAGACCTTTGGTTCTAAAACTTTGGCATCCAAATTTATCTTTGACTACGGAGGATTTGTTCAAGGTCCCGGTCTGGATCAGACTTTTTGACCTACCTTTTCCTTTATGGACGGCGAAAGGGATTAGTTGTGTAGTGAGTGCAGTTGGGAGACCTCTCAATTCTGACCATATTACCCTGTCCAGGAAACGACTCAATTTTGCTCGTGTTTGTGTGTTGAGATTGATTCCCGGAATTCCCTTGCTGAGGAGATTGTCTTCCAATACCCTAATGGCACTAGGGTCCCTATTAGGGTTGAGTTTGAATGGGTTCCTGTGAAATGTTCAACTTGTGAAGTTTTTGGTCACTCGGTGAATTCTTACCCTAAAAAGGCTCATAGTAAGGAGGTTAAAAAACCTTCTCCGCCCGTTATTCACAAGCCTATTCCATCTACAGATAAGGACTCTACGGTTGATTCTACTAAGGATCAGGAGGGGGCCTGGATCCCGGTCACTAAAAACAAGAAAGGTAAGGGTACTTCTTTGACCCCTGTAAGTTCAGGTGGAGTTTTGCCTCTGAATGCTATCAAAAATCTTGTTTTGGGAGTGTGTTCTGCTAATGAGTTGGACTCGACTTTGGTTATTACTTCTTTGCTTGTGGTTTCTTCTGAGACAGTTTCTGTGCAGACATATGGTATTTTGAAAGGAGAGTGTTCCCTTGATTCTTCACATTTTGGTGAGGATCTCCCAAATTCTGAGTTAAATGAGGGCTCGCCTTCTGTAGCTTTTGATTCGCCCACTCCTATGGTTAACAATTTGGCTATTAAGGCTATGACTCGCTGGATTCTAAGAAAATGGCTTATGGTAACAAACCTAGAAAGAGTTCTGGTGGTAAAAGGAAGTCCCCTAAAGGGGCGTCGACGCTGATTTGTGGGTTTGGCTTTTTTGTTTGTTTTAATGATTTTTGGTTGTTGGAATATTAGGGGTCTCAATGACCCTTTAAAACATGCTGAAGTTAGGAGGTTTCTTAGTGATGAGAAGCTCTCTTTGTGTGGTTTAGTTGAAACCAAGGTTAAGGAGGTTAATTTTATGAATGTCTCTCGTGTGATAAATCCTTCATGGAAGTTTTTTTGCCACCCTGATATTAGCCCTTTTGGTCGTATCTGGGTCTGTTGGAACCCTAGTGACGTTGTTGTTAGCATTATTCAGTCCTCAGCTCAAGTTATTCATTGTCGTGTGACTCATATTTCTGGGATGTGGAATTGTGTAGTTTCAGTGGTTTATGGGGAGTGTGACTACGAGAAGCGGCGGGAACTTTGGGCTGACCTGATTACTAGTGGTAGTACTTTTGATGATTCCCCGTGGCTTGTTTTGGGTGATTTCAATGCCATCCGGTCTCCGATTGAGCATTGTGGTGGTTCTGTGGCTTGGCCAGCTTGGAAAGATGATTTGGGTTGTTGTTTGGGTCAGGCTGGGTTGGATGATCTTCAGTTCTCTGGTTGTAAGTTTACTTGGTTTAATAAGCAGATTCAGTCTCCTATTTGGCGCAAGTTAGACCGTGTTCTTGTTAACTCTTCTTGGGAGTGTCTTTTCCCAGGCTCTTCTGCCCGCTTTCTTCCTCCCCGTATTTCTGATCACTCTCCTATGGTTGTTAAGCTTGCAGAGCTCCCTAAGAGGATTATCCCCTTTAAGTTCTTTCAGTTTTGGGTGGATCATCCTGATTTTCTCTCTGTTGTGGATAGGGCATGGGATATTGATGTTCATGGTACTCCGATGTTCCGTTTATGTTGTAAGCTGAAGAATGTTAAGTTGGCTTTGAAAAAATTTAATGTTGAGCATTTCTCTAAGATTTCGTGGCGAGTCTTGGAGATTAGGAATGATCTGGACAGAGTGCAGTGTGCTTTACAGGACCACCCTAGTGACCCTGCTCTGCTAGCTGAAGAAGCTCGTCTTTCGTTAAGTTATGGTGTTTTGAGTCGTGCTGAAGAAGGCTTCAATAGACAGAAATCTCGAGTCCAGTGGCTTAACCTTGGGGATCAGAATACTAAATTCTTTTTTTACGGCTATGAAGAGTTTTCACGGTCGTAGTAAGATTACTTCTATTAATAAGGAGGATGGGACCCATGTGGAGGAAGATGTCTGGTTAGAGATGAGATTTTTCTTTTTTTGAGACCCTTTTTGGTCCTCAGCATAGTCAGCAGGATTTTGATAGGGCGGTCCTTCGTTCTGCTATTACTAGACATGTGACTGCTAAGCAGAGTGTGGCTCTTTCTCAGGAGGTTTCGGATGAGGAGATTAAGGCTGTCTTGTTCGGGTTGAAGGACAATAAAGCTCCAGGTCCAGATGGGTTTAATTCGGGCTTCTTTAAGCAGTGTTGGAATATTGTGGGGAATGATGTCCTATGTGCTATTCACTCATTCTTTTCTTCTGGGCGTCTTTTGAGGCAGGTTAATGCTACATCCATTGCTCTTATTCCTAAGATTCCTAATCCTTCCCAGGTTAAGGATTTTAGGCCTATTTCTTGTTGTAATACTATTTACAAGTGCATTGCTAAGCTGATTGCGAATAGAATCAAGATTATCCTCCCTTCAGTAATCAGTCATAATCAATCTGCTTTTGTCACGGGAAGACGCATTAGCGACAATATTCTTTCGTGTCAGGAATTGGTTCGGAATTATCACCGGAATGGCAGTTCTCCGAGATGTGCTCTTAAGATTGACTTGATGAAAGCTTATGACACTGTTCGTTGGGATTTCCTGGTTGAGGTTCTGCGGACAGTTGGTATTCCAGAGAGGATGGTGGGTTGGCATTCAGGAGTGTATGACTACTACTAGATTCTCTGTCTCTATTAATGGTGAGCTGCATGGTTTCTTCTCTAGGGGTCGGGGATTACGACAAGGTGATCCCATGTCTCCTTATCTATTTGTTTTGGCTATGGAAGTGTTGTCAGGGTCTTCGTAATATGGCTACTAATCCGGGTTTCCAGTTTCACTGGCGGTGTTCTAAGGACCATCTTACTCATCTATGCTTTGCGGATGACCTTATGATTTTCTGTAAAGCTGAAGCATCCTCTGTCTCCTTGATCAAGGAATGCCTTGGGCAGTTCAGTGGTTTATCAGGTTTAACCATGAACCCAGCTAAAAGTCAATTCTTCTCTTCTGGTATCTCTCCTACCCTTCTAGGCCACTTGTGTCTCATTTTGGGTTTCCAAGTTGGGTATCTTCCAGTGAGGTATCTGGGAGTCCCGTTGATCTCTACTAAATTCAGGGCCTCTGATTGTGCTTCTCTTGTGGATCGTATTATTCTGCGTTCCAAGAGTTGGAGTAGTAAGTTTCTCTTTTATGCAGGTCGGCTTCAGCTAATTAAGTCAGTTTTGTTCTCCATTCAAGTTTATTGGTCTTCTCTATTTATTCTTCCTAAGTCTGTTGTGAGGAAGGTGGAGACGATTCTTCGTTCTTTCCTTTGGAAGGGTAGTGCGCTCACCTCTTCTGGGGCGAGAGTGGCTTGGAGCAAAGTTTGTTTACCTCTTCAGGAGGGGGGGCTGGGGATAAAGAGTTTGGATTCTTGGAATAGAGCGGCTATTGTTAAACATATTTGGTTTCTTTGTTCTGGCCAGGTTTCCTCATGGTCGAGTTGGGTTCACTCTTATTTGTTGCGGGGGAGAAGTTTTTGGGAGGTCCCTTATCCTTCAGATTGCTCTTGGAGTTGGCGTAAGATCTTGGAGCTTCGTTCTTGGTCTCGTCGGCGGATGAGAGTGAGGATTGGGAATGGTGAGAAGACGTTATTGTGGTTTGATTTTTGGCATCCTGTTGGCCCGATTGTGGACACGTTGGGCGAGAGAGTGATTTATGATTCTGGCTTGGATAGAATGGCTACAGTTGCATCCATTATCTCCGATTCTACTTGGCAATGGCCCCCATCTAGATCTGCTGCTCTTATTGATTTGGCTCAGTCTCTTCTTCCGTCTCCTTCTAGTTTGAGGGAGGATGTGCTAGTTTGGGAGGAGGATTCAAACGGAAGATTCTCTGTGGATAGTGCCTGGAATGCTATGAGGTCAAGGAGACCCCAGATGCATTGGTCTCGAGTTGTTTGGTTCCGGAAGGCAATTCCCCGTCATTCCTTTCTTCTTTGGATGTCTATTTCGGGTGGCCTTTGTACTCAGGACAGTCTGATGAGATTTGGCATCTCTGCTTGCTCGCGGTGTATTCTTTGTGGTTGTTCGAGTGAGGACATTGATCATCTTTTCTTCCAGTGCCTCTATTCTTCAAGGGTCTGGTCGTCTGTGCTGGCCATGTGTGGGTTAGATTGGAGTCGCCGAGATTGGTGTCAGACTGTTGAGTGGGTATGTCAGTTCTCCGGAGCCTCTTTATGTCATCTTCTGGTTTGTCTGTCTTTTGCAGCGTCAGTCTACCATATTTGGAGGGAGAGGAATGCTCGCACTCATGATATGCCTCTTCGGCCTGTTTCTGCTCTTCTTTATGATATTGTTTTTGATGTTCGGAATCGTGTTAGCTCCTTACGAAAGGTGAATCCATCTTATGACAATAAATGGCTTCACCTTTCGTGGCACTTACCTGATGACATCTTTTGTTGATTCTTTTGTAGCCTTTTGGCTTTTTTCTAGGAGGGCATGTCCTCTCTAGTGCCTGGGGTATGCCCCTTTGCTCTTTGTATAGCTTTCTTTGGTTATAATACTTACCTTATCCAAAAAAAAAAGATAAGTCAATTTTAACTTGAAAATAGGAATCCCTCCCTTACAAGAATTCGCCCATAGCCAAAGCTTTAAGCTTTAGTGTTTACAAATTTCGTTGATTGCCTTAAAAAGAAAAAGAAAGAAAGTTTAAATAGTGTTACAAAGAGAAACCCTAAAGTCATAAAGACAACAATGCCCCTAAAGGCTAAATTACAAAAATATCAAAGTCTTCAAGTCTTCAAAGGCGTGTGAAGCTTCATTCAGAACTGATTTGGGCCAAGTGAAATGGCTTTGGGCCCTCTCTATTGAAGCCCACATGCGTTTCTATTTGTTTGTTGCAATCGGCCATAACACTCTGAACTAATCCCGCCATTGCTTCTCTGAGTCTTTTGGTCCTCTGCCTCGTAATTGGCCCTTCTGGTTGTAATGGGTCTTTTGCTTTGTTGTCGGCCTGGATCATGTCATCCCTTCCCTCTTGAAAAGGATTCGACCTCGAATCTGTACCTGCATCAAAAGGAGTTAAATCAGAAACATTAAATGTAGCAGACACATTATACTTACCTTGTAAATCCAGCTTGTATGCATTGTCATTAATCCGTTCCAAGACTTGAAATGGACCATCCCCTCTCGGTTGTAGCTTAGATTTACGTTGTTAAGGAAATCTCTCTTTGCGCATGTGTACCCAAACCCAATCTCCAGGCTAAAATACCACACGCTTTCTTCCCTTATTAGCATGAGAAGCATATTGCTCATTCTTTCGCTGTATTTGCTCTCTGGCTTTCTCATGTATATGCTTCATAGTGCATCGGCTATGAAGTAAGTAAAGCATACCTTCGCGATAGTGCATCGGCTACAATGTTTTCCTTACCTTGTTTGTAGCGGATAACATATGGAAATGTCTCAACAAATTCTAAACATTTTGCGTGTCGTTTGTTCAGCTTACCTTGGCCCTTCAAATGCTTCAATGATTCATGATCTGTATGGATCACAAACTCTCAAGGCCACAAATAATGCTGCCAAGTCTCAAGGGCTCTCACTAGCGCATACAACTCCTTGTCATATGTGGAGTCCCTCAAAACTGCTCCATTCAGCTTCTCACTAAAGTAGGCTATTGGTCGCTTTTCTTGTATAAGAACTGCTCCAATGCCTATCCCGGATGTGTCACACTCAATCTCAAATGTCTTCTCAAAGTTGGGTAGTGCCAAGACTGGTGCACTGCACAACTTCATTTTAATATCCTGGAATGCACGCTCTTGCTCTTCTTCCCATTTGAAGCCAACCGTTTTCTTCACTACTTCAGTCAGTGGTGCTGCAATACTACTGAAGTCTTTAACAAATCTACAGTAGAAGCTTGCTAATCCATGGAAGCTTCGGACTTCTGTCACTGTTGTTGGTGTTGGCCAATCCTGAATTGCCTTCACCTTTTTCCAAATCTACCTCGATGCCATCTGCACTCACAACAAATCCAAGGAAAACAATCATATCCATACCAAAAGTGCACTTATCAAAGTTAGCATACAAATTTTCCTGCCTTAACACATCAAGAACATGCTTCAAATGTATAACATACTCATCTAATGTTTTACTGTAAACTAAGATGTCATCAAAATAAACCACAACAAACTTACCTAAAAATGCACGCATAACATGATTCATCAATCTCATAAATGTGCTAGGTGGGTTTGAAAGACCAAATGGCATAACTAACCACTCATATAATCCATATTTAGTCTTAAATGCGGTTTTCCACTCATCTCTTTCTCTCATGCGAATCTGATGGTATCCACTTTTTAAATCGATCTTACTAAATACCTTGGAACCATGCAATTCATCTAACATGTCATCTAGCCTATGAATAGGGTGGCGATACTTTACCGTTATATTATTGATTGCTCGACAATCAACACACATTCACCATGTCCCATCTTTCTTAGGGACTAGAAGCACTAGTACTGCACAAGGACTCATGCTTTCCTTTACATACCCCTTGTCCATCAACTCTCGTACTTGCCTTTGTAGCTCATTTGTCTCCTCAGGATTGCTCCTATAAGCTGGTCTATTAGGAATGACTGCTCCAGGTATGAAGTCTATCTGGTGCTCAATACCTCTAATGGGTGGAAGCCCACTAGGTATGTCCTCTATCAGTACGTCACTGTAATCCTGCAAAAGAGATGAAATAGACACAGGAAGCAAAGGGTCAGTGTTAGTAAAATAAATATGAGGCTCCTTATAGACTAACAATAGCATGAGCTTGCTAGCCTTGTATGCTTTCCTCGCTTCACCCTCACCCATGTAGAAACTCTTTTTAATTCTCCCTTTTGTTTCCCCCTCACGTGCACTCACACTCTCCTTGGGAACTCCCACGACCTTGGCCTTATTTTTCTCACCAGACACACCACTCTCACTAGTCTCACCCAAGGTAGTGTTTTCCTTCGCCCTCTCTTTGTCACGCTCAAGTTACAACTTAACCTGATCTTCATGGACTTGTGCAGGTGTAAGTGGGTATAATGTAATGAGTTTTCCCTTATGCTGAAAGGAATATTTATTCTTGAACCCATCATGAATAGCTTTCTTATCAAACTGCCACGGTCTGCCCAAAAGAATATGTCCAGCATGCATCGGTATCACATCACATAAGACATCATCTGTGTATGGCCCAATGGTAAGCTCATTAATACCTACTTTATCACACTTATTTCCCCACAATCATTTAACCACTGCAACTTGTAAGGCTTCGGGTGTCTCAAGCAACTCAACCCCAATCGCTTAATCAAAGCTGTGCTAGCAACATTAGTACAGCTGCCCCCATCTATGATCATACTACACCCCTTGCCATTCACACGACACCTAGTATGGAATATGTTCTCCCTCTGCTGCACACTCTCATCCTCTACAACATGTGCACTCAAAGCACGCTTGAAAACTAAGGATAAGTTATCCAACGGGTATCCAGCTCCCTCGTGGTCACTAGCATCCTCCAACTGTGGCATCTCATCCTCAACCTCACTATCAGTAGAGTACACCTCTCCACTCTTTTATCAATCATTAAGGTACGCCTATTGGGACATTGTGAAGCATAGTGTCTCATGCCCAAACATTTGAAACACTTTACATCCTTAGTTCTAGTAGCTGCACCCTCAGGTTTTGGTCTAGTTTTGCTCGGTTCTGCAGCCTCTTTACCTTTGGCACTAGGTTCGGCCCTAGGCTTATTAAATCCTCCACTGAACTCGCCTCTAGGCTTGTCAAAGCCTCCATCTCGCTTCTCATTCGGAACCCATTTCCCCTTCCATGCAGAAGTAGCCTGAGTGCCAAATCTGGATGTTGACTTTTTCTTGAGTTGCCTTTCTATCTTGATAGCCATATGAAGCATATCCTTCAAATCAACATAGTGATGCAACTCCACCATGTTTGCAATCTCTCTATTCAAGCCCCCTAGAAACCGTGCCAGAGTAGCTTCTGCATCCTCAACTACATTTGCCCTGATCATGGCAACTTCCATCTCTGTGTAAGAGTCTTCAACACTCTTGGTCCCCTGATACATATGTTGTAGTTTCTGATACAATTCCCTATAGTAATGGCTGGGTATAAATCTCTTTCTCATGAGACCTCTAAGTTCTGCCCATGTCTGAATCGGTCTCTCATAATTTCTCCTATGAGTAGAGACAAGCTGATACCACCAAATCATAGCATAATCGGTAAACTCAATTGCTGCCAGATTGATCTTCTTATCGTCTGAGTAGTGATGACAGTTGAAAATTAATTCTATTTTCTTTTCCCATTCTAAATAAGCTTCAGGATCATTCTTGTCGTGGAATGTTGGTATCTTGATCTTGATGCTACCTAGATCACCATCTATATCTCCTCGTCTACCATATCCCCTCCTATCATAATCCCCTCTTCTGGCATCAAATGCACCTCTATCATCAAACCGTCTATCCCTCCTATCATTCCTCCTATCAAACCTCCTATTAGGCCTCCTATCTTGCCCAAGCTGAAATCTCTCCTCCACATCATCAAGACCATCAGAATCATCAAACTCATTTTCAGCTTCCTCTTCATCTGGTGGTACATACTATGGTGGTACATGTCGAGGTGGCACATCATGAGGTGGTGGTACATTCTGAGGTGGTGGTATATGCTGGGGTGGTGGTGCTCTAGGTCCACTACCAGTTTGAATACTCTCTACATTCTTGGACAATCTCTCCAAAGCAGTATTCATGTTCTCCATCATATCTGTAAATTTTATATCCAAGGCCTCGAGCTTTTCATCAATGGTTAGACCTGCCATCTCAACACTAAACAAACAGATTATAAATAACAAGAAAGTAAAGTAAATATGTAAATCCTCACAATCTCACATGTTTACACTCAAATGATATCACTCCACTCGTGCTTGCACTCTATTGGCTTTTACCCGATACTATGCTCACAAACACTGCCTTTTACCACTCTTGAGTTCATCCTCAATTCAAATGTGAATCACACTCAATCCAAGAATACAAACCAAATGTAGTCCTCAAGCTAGCATGAAACACACGATCTAATAATATATATGGGACAGGTGGAAACAAAATGCGAACATGAATAGCAACGACGAAGACTCAATCAATAATACTTAAACTATAGTATTTGGAATAAGGAAATAAACAATTAGCACAATGTAAAAAAAATAAGCATGCAAATTCACGGTCGTATGCAATTTCGGGAGAAAATTTGGCACCTCTATAGAAATTTTGATGGAATACCCTCCACGGGCACCTAAATGATAATATGGAACAAACCAAATTCAACCAAAAATTTTCACTTTTTTTTTTGCTCAAGTGATCACTATCACTCGAGTCCCCTTTGTTTGTTTGTTTTTTTTTTTTTTGGTAATTTCAGATGTTGATATTGTGGTTCTGAAATCAGGGTCTGAGCAAAAGTTAAGTTCAGTTATGATGCTAAGGTTTTGATTTCATAGGCTGATTTCAGGTTCTGATTTTAGAGGCTAATTTAGGTTCTGATTTCAGAGGTTGATTTTCAGGGTCTGATTTCAGAGGTTGTGTTTCAGGGTCTGATTTTAGAGTCTGAATGGGCTAATTTTCAGGGTCTGATTTCAGAGGCTGATTTCAGGGTCTGATTTCAGGGTCTGATTTTAGAGTCTGATTTCAGAGGCTAGTTTTCAAGGTCTGATTTCAGAGTCTGATTTCAGAAGCTAAATTTCAGAGGCTAAGTTTTCAGGGTCTGATTTCAGAGTTAAGTTTCAGGGTCTTATTTTAGAGTCTAAATCTGATGGTTTATTTTCTTTTCTCACTTCACTAGGGTTTTTAGAAACAAATCACACAGCTGCCCAAGAACATGCTTATTTCTTCAACATATGCTAAAGAACAGAATGTATATGACAAACTATATGAAGAACACAACAAAACCCAGGTCCAGAAATAAACAAAGATTACAGACTGATATGAAGAACAACATCAAAAACCCAGAACGGGAAAATGATAAAAGATGAACTGATATGCAGAACACAACAAAACCAGATCTAGAAATAAACAAAACGAAAACAGAAACAAGATCCAACAAGAACTGAAACGAAAATAACAAAGAACGAAAATAAAAACAGAATCAAACAAAAAGTAAAGATAGGAAAATCAAACCTTGGAACCCTGAGCTCTAGATACCAAATGACAAGAAACACACTTGGATTCGAAATCCAAGCAAACCCCAAGCAACGGACAGAACCCCAAGAACCGCGAATTTGATTTTGTAGGAACAAAACCCTTCCAAGGCCACAAAGAAGACCCACAAAGAACTTGCCCTTAAGAACCTTTAAGATGATTCCTTGTAGTTTTTTGCTAGCAATGGAGACGCCACTAAGCTTGCTAAACTTAGATAAGTCGATTTTAACTTGAAAAGGGGAATCCCCTTACAAGAATTCGGCCATAGCCAAAGCTTTAAGCTTTTGTGTTTACAAATTTCGTTGATTGCCCCAAAAAGAAAAAAGAAAGAAAGTTTAAATAGTGTTACAAAGAGAAACCCTAAAGGCATAAAGACAACAATGCCCCTAAAGGCTAAATTACAAAAATACCAAAGTCTTCAAGTCTTCAAAGGCCTGTGAAGCTTCATTCATAACTGATTTGGGCCAAGTGAAGTGGCTTTGGCCCTCTCTATTGAAGCCCACATGCGTCTCCATTTGTTTGTTGCAATCGGCCATAACACTCTGAACTAATCCCGCCATTGCTTATATGAGTCTTTTGGTCATCTGTCTCGTAATTGGCCCTTCTGATACTTGTAATGGGTCTTTTGCTTTGTTGTCGGCCTGGATCATGTCACAAACCTTGTATTATTTTATCATTTTGTTTGATATGTTGACTTTAGTTTTGATGTAATTAAGCTAGTTGACCAGGCCATTAGGGTTAATTATGCTTAGAACCTTGCTTATTGAGTAAGCACGTCAATTTACTATTTAATGTAAGCACCTCAAATTAGCTTAAGTTAGATTAGTTTTTAATCATTGTTTTAAGCTACTTTAGGTGGGAAAAGACATTTGGGGACGTGCTTGAGTGAAAGCATTGGGTAGTTTTTAGGTCTTTTGGTAATTTCACTTTAGGGACATTTTTGTCCATTCACACCTTTAGGGTTTCTCTTTGTAACCTATTTAAACTTTGTTTTCTTCTTCTTTGGAGGAATCAATTCACGACATTTTCATCAAACCTTAAAGCTTTTAAGCTTTGGCTATGGCTAAACTTCTTGTGAGGGAAGGATTCCCATTTTCAAGTTCAAATCGACTTATCTAAGTTTGGCAAGCTTAGTGGCGTCTCCATTGCTAGCAAAACACACTGATTTCATGTTTTTAAGTTATCATGGACAAGGATTCATGGTGGTGTTGGGCTGATCTTGGATGGGTTTTGTTCTTACAAAATCAGTATTCAAAGTTCTTGGGGTTTTGAGAAAGATGCTTGGGGGTTTGCTTGGTTTCCAACCCAAGTGAGTTCTTGTCACCCTCGCAACGGATAGAACCCCAAGCATCCCGAATTTGATTTTGTAGGAACAAAATCCTTCCAAGGCCACAAAGAAGACCCACAAAGAACTTGTCTTTGAGAACCTTTAAGATGATTCCTTGTAGTGTTCTGCTCGGAGATGCCACTAAGGTTGCCATGCCTTAGATAAGTCGATTACATGAAATAAGGGGAATCCCTCCCTTAAGCAATTTTGGACAAAGCCAAGCTTTCAAGATGAAGCTAAATTCGAAAATGGGTGATTATTTCATTAAGAAAGAAATGTTACAATATATAGTACAATAAAAGAAACCCTAATGGACATAAAATGACCAAAATACCCTTAATAGCTAACTAATGGCTACTTAAAGACAATGCCCTTAATAATCAGTTAAAAACCTAGACAACCTACCATAAAAGTCTAAAGTAATAAGGACTTTTTTTGGATAAGGTAAATATATTAACCAAAAAACTATACAAAAGCACATGGGCATACCCTAGACAACTAGAGAGGACAGGCCCTCCTAGCAAAAAGTCGAAAGGCTACAAAAACAAGACCATCAGAAGATGTCATCGGACATGCGCCATGAGAGGTGAAGCCATTTATTATCATAAGATGGTTTCACCCTCGACAGTAAAATGGCACGAGTCCAGACAGTAAACACAATATCATAAAGTAGAGCACTGACAGGGTGAGGGGTCACATCATGGATGCGAGCATTCCTCTCCCTCCATATGTAGTAAACAAAAGCAGCAAATGAAAGCCGAACAAAAAGATGACATAAAGAGGCGTCAGGAACTGATACATCGACTCAACAGTCTGCTGCCAAACTCGAGACCTCCAATCTAACCCACACATGGCTAGCACAGTAGTCCAAACCCGCGAAGAGAAAGAGCATCGAAAGAAAAGGTGATCAATATCCTCACATGAACAACCACAAAGGACGCATCATGAGCAAGCAGAGATACTGAAACTCATTAGCCGATCCTAGGTATAAATGCCACCCTGAATAGTCATCCAAAGCAGAAAAGAATAGCGTGGAATAGATTTACGAAACCAAACAACCCGATACCAACGCATCAAAGAGCCCCTCATCCTCATCGCATTCCAAGCACTAAACACTGAAAACCTCCCTTTATTGTCATCCTCCCAAACCAACTCATCCTTCCTCAAACTAGAAGGATCCGATTGAAGGGACCGAGCCAGCTCAACAAGGGCAGCTAACCTAGCTGAGGGCCAATGCCAAGAAGAGTCAGAGATAATAGTAGTAATTGTAGCCATCATATCCAAGCCAGAGTCATAAATAACTCTCTAACCCAACGTATCAACAATCCTAATAACAGACTTAGGTAGAACAAATAAAGAAGACCAATAAACTTGGATAGAAAACAAAACCGACTTGATGAGCTGAAGTCGCCCTGCATACGAAAGAAACCTACTACTCCAACTCTTGGCACGTTTGACAATACGTGACCGGCGTAAACACACACGTATAACGCAAGCGCACGTATCGTTCAAGTAGTATAAAAATATCGATCCCACGAGGACTTAATATCTAATCTATTAATTTTATGAGGTCAAATGATTACTAGTATCTAACAGGTTGATTGACTGATTTGAAATTGTGACGATTCTAAATTTAAAAGCAAGTAAATAAAATTGTCGAAAATAGGTTTTAAGAAAATTCAATATTAAAAACTATCTAGGGTTGTGATTTCTTCCAATATCATTTTAAAGATGAAGTGGTTATCTTAAAGTTGGGTAATATATTGATTTATTAACCTGGAATAATAAATTATGTGTAAGCCTCTGTCGATGGTCAGGCACAAATACCCAGTTTAACCCAATTGAACCGTATGTCTATGTCAACCAAATTATATGGATTCATTAAGTTTAAGTTCCAATTATGGCTACCCCCGCCCGACAGGTATATTCCTATCCTGTAAGGAAATCTATTAAAGGGTTATCTATCCTCAAGGAAGATCGTGGGCTATTGAGTCTAAGGTTGAAACCTAAAATCCTTATGTCTAGTTCATTTTAGATTTACCAGATCAATTTTATTAATGGCCAGTTAATGAAAAAGCATTAAGATTAAGACTCAATAAATAAATCTTTATATTACCCAAGTTATAATCTAACCCCTTAGCTGAGGAAAAGAATTACCTTTCACCCTAGCTGAGGAAGTTATCTCCTCATGGTAAATAGTAAAAACTGTAAAAATTAAAAATTAAATTACTATTATTACAAAACGTAATTAAAATTAATTACAAAACTAAAAAACTAAAAAACTAAAAATTAAAAGAAAGTAGAGAGAGAAACTCTCTCTTTAGATAGAATATGAGAGAGAGAGTGGTGCAATGAATTCTGAAATCTCGAGCTCAATTTATAGGCCTCGGTAGGCTTCCAGCGTCGCGACGCCAGGGCCTTCAGCGTCGCTACGCCAGCTTTTGTCGACGTGGCACGCTCTGGTTCGCCGGTTTGAAGATTCTGGATAAGTTGATAAGGTGACACGTGGCAGAGTGGTTGGGCTTTAATTATTGTGACACGTGGCGGCTTCTGATTGGTCGATGAGATTCTTATCCGCCACGTGTCAGATAAGGATTAGATACTCAATGATTAATGCTGACGTGGCGGTGACGTGGCGACACGTGGGAAAGAGACTGTCGGCACCGTAGGATTGCGACACGTGGCACTTCCTGATTGGATGATGATGATGTGGCACGACACGTGGCAATGTTGACTTGCTGACGTGGCTGATGACATGGAGACACGTAGGATACCACGTGGCACAAGTGGCGATGATGACTGTCGGCACCGTAGGATGCTGACACGTGGCACGGCGCATGTTAGCAGATCGGCTGTGATGGTGACACGTGGCACGGCGCACGTTAGCAAAGCAAACTTTTCTCAGATTCTGATTTGTGGACCCGGCGCATGTTAGCACTGTTCGGCGCACGTTAGGCGTTGCGATGCGAGAATTTACTAAAATGCCCTTTTTGTCCAATTTTCACTGTTTTGGCCCAAATCACCTCCAGAATGTCCTGAAACTTTATTTATCTACAAAATAACACAAAACACATCAAAATATTCACAAAACTCAAGAAACTATACAAAATATTAGGTTAAATGAGTGGGAAATAGTGATAGATTTACCACTCATCACACCCCCAAATCTAACATTTTGCTAGTCCTCGAGCAAAACATAAAATAACATAAATAAATTAACTAAGCCACTTTCGTAGGGATCACAGTTGCATTTAGCATATGCAACAAGCCTTTAAACCCCTAGGTGTCCCTAGTGGACGAGTTGTAGTCTCGTGAGGGTTTACAACAATGATACCCACAAACATTTTACAAAAGTAAACAGGTAATAAAACTAATGCACACAAAAGCAAAAAGACAAGCGAAAAGAGAATAAAGATGTTAGTGACTAATCATGTGAAACTTCTACTCCAACTTACTAGTTGTTTTGTTTTATTCTAAATTACTGATTTAGTAAATTCTCCGATTATTTTTACCATTCTTCATATACATGGCCAACAAAATATTAAACAACTCATTTTTGCCCACAATAGTCATAAGTGCAGTTGATAAGAGAGTAATATTTTTGTCCTAAAGTTTTATCAGAATTCACACCTTTCTGCAGCAATGGAATAATTTTTCAGATTTTTCAGATTTTTTCCTTGATTTTTTTTTCTATTTTTTATTTATATACAATATCTTCCATCTATGTAACGAGTGTTGGGTCGGTGACTCCCAAACCAGTTGGCTTTAGGGCACCAGGTGTTAAGACACCCCCTATGGACTTAATTACTCAGACTTCAGATATATATATTATTGCAGCATCTTTGATCCATGTAGCGAGCTTTAGGCCAATGACTCCCAAACCAGTTGGCTTTAGGGTACTAGGTGTTAAAACACCCTTACAGACTTAATAACTCGGATCTCATATTTTTATTTTTTTATTTTTTTATTTTTTTATTTTTATTTTTTTTTACTCCATTGCTTTTTGAGATGTTTCCTTCAATTAAACTAGAGCACTGAATATTACAAACTTTTCAATTTAGCTCATGTCCGTATGTTACTATATATGTTGATAATATATGTCAACTGAACATATGAAGATTCCTTTTAGTCCGTTTTAAGGAGAATTCACAAATTAAATAATTCAAAATGAAATAAACAAAAATTAACTTGTTTCGAAATAGGTTTGAGATACGTCTCAGGAGTGGAAACTCCTTACTCAGCTATCTCTTACCAATTTCACCTTTTTAGTCAAAATAAAAACACAAAATATTTTTGTAATTTTTGAAAAAAATTTCAATTTTTTTTGTATTTTTTGAAAAAAGTTTGACTAAAAAAAATAACACACAACTAAAAATAAGGTACTGATTAACTAATTCCCTCCCCCAAACCTAAATGAGACATTGTCCCCAATGTCTTAAACAGTAAAAGGAGAGTTAAGAAGGTCGTACCTGGTTAGCTGAAATCTACAGGAAATTAAAGGTTAAGATCCAGATTAATCCGACGCCTCTTACCACGATCATCCTCGGACCAATTTATCTTTGAAAGGATAGGGTCAACTCGTGGTTCATATTAGTTGATTGTGAAGATTTGCGAGAGCATCTTCCATCTTGAAATGACTAAACCTGCAAAAATTAAACACAGAAAAATAAAACACACTAAATCACAATATATACACAAATTGCATGGGTTGCCTCCCTGCTAGCGCTAAGTTTAAAGTCGTCAGCCAGACTTGACTTCTCGAACGTTAAGCTGGATCTGAAAGTGTAACACTTTCTTTTTGTCGCTCAAATGATTCTCCCCAGTAGTGCTTGACACGCTTGTTTTTAACCTTGAAAGTTTTGTTAGCGTCGGGATCATGTATCTCAACAGCTCTATTTGGTAAAACTTTGGTGATCACAAACGGACCTGACCACCGTGATTTTGGCTTCCATGGGAAGAATTTCACCTTTGATCTGTTTAACAGTACCTTCTGCCCTGGTTCCAGTTGTATGCGCACTAACTTCTCATCATGTCTTTTCTTGCCCTTTTCTTTGTACAATTTGGCATCCTCAAAAGGCTGATTGTGAAATTCCTCCAATTCGTTGAGCTGGTGGAAATTTTTCTCTTCTGTTGCTTGTAGTGCAAGAATTGGCTCCTTCAGTACAAAAGATGCTTTATCTTTAGGCTTTACAGGCAATTGACATGTTTTAAGTTTGTCAGTAGAACTTTGCATTGCATTGGAGTTCTGAATGGTACTGTGTATCACATCGAGTTTGAAACATTCCTCCTTCTTTTCATCATCTGGGAAATTCATGGCCTTGAAAACATTGAATGTTACTTCTTGGTCTTGTACCCTCATGGTTAATTCTCTTTTTTGTACATCAATAATGGTTCGACCTGTAGCTAAGAATGGTCTCCCAAGGATGATTGGCACGTCTGCGTCTTCCTCCATATCAAGGACAATAAAATATGCTGGGAAAATGAATTTGTCAACCTTGACCAGCACATCTTCAACTACACCTCTCGGAAATACGAGCGTTCTATCAGCAAGTTGTAGTGAGACTGAAGTTGGCATTGTTTCTCCAATCTGTAATTTCCTGAAAATAGAAAAAGGCATCAAGTTAACACTCGCACCTAAATCACACAAAGCCTTACCAAAGTTATGTTCTCCTATGACGCAAGGAACAGTGAAACTGCCAGGATCTTTCAACTTCAGGGGAAGTTTCCTCTGAATGATGGCACTGCATTCTTCTGTTAATGCTACTGTCTCGTAATCTCCCAATCTCCGTTTTCGTGAAAGAATATCTTTCATGAATTTGGCATAGGTGGGCATTTGTTCCAACGCTTCTGCAAATGGAATGTTGATATGCAGCTTTTTGAAGATCTCCAGGAACCGAGAAAACTTCTTGTTTAATTTGTTCTTCTGAAGACGTTGAGGAAAAGGTGGAGGTGGAATGATCTGTTCTTTTTCCTTTGCTTCTTTTTCCTCCATATGTTGCTTTGTTTCTTTTGGAAATTCCTCAGCAGTTGTTTTGGCTCCAACATCTTTGTTGATTTCAGTACCGCTTTTTAACATGATGGCATGACATTGCTCCTTCCCCATGTTTCTTGGATTTGGCTCTGTGTTGCTAGGAAGGGTACCTGGCGGTCTGTAACTCTGAGCATTTGCCAGTTGTCCCATTTGATTCTCCAGTGCTTTAATAGAAGCAGATTGACTTTGAATTAATGCTGTTTGGGATTGAAACATAGCATCATATCTTGCTGCTTGAGAGTCGTGTTTTGCTTCTAACTTTTTCAAGTGGGTCAACACTTCTGTTATTCCTGGTTCATTTACCTGCTCCTGGCTTTTGTTCTGGAATTCAGGTGGTGGATAGTTCTGCTGTTGGCCTGAATTGTTGCTCCATGATAAATTAGGATGATTCCTCCACCCTGGGTTGTAGGTGTTGGAATATGGATTGTTCCATTGTCTGTTGAAATTGCTGATATAATTCACCGTTTCTTCAAGTTGGTTTGATTCTGGTGTTCCTCCATATGGTGAACTTGTGGATCCAGTCGTAAGAGTCTCCATAAATTTGCAAATCTGATCCAACTTGGCGTTGACTGCTGTATTGGCTCCACTTTCATAAATTCCTGCAATTCTTTGGATCATGCTCCTTTCTGTTGGCCACAAAGAATGTTTGTTGGCCATTTCTTCGATTAGGTCACAGGCTTGATCTTCTCCTTTTGCCATCAAAGCTCCTCCAGCAGCAGCATCGATTGTGGTTCTCATTATTCCAGAAAGCCCATTATAGAATGTTTGGACTTGAAGCCATTTTGGAATCTCATGGTGAGGACATTTCCGGAGTAAATCTTTATATCTTTCCCAAGCTTCACAGAGGGATTCTGAATCTTGTTGTACAAAGGATGTGATGTCATTCCTCAGCTTTCCGGTTATGACTGGTGGAAAGTACTTTGCAAGAAATTTGGTGGCTAAAGTGTTTCAAGTTGTGATAGAACCTGCTGGTAGTGAATGTAGTCAAGCTTTAGCTCTGTCCTTCAGGGAATATGGAAAAACTCGCAGTCTCATTGCTTCTTCTGATGCTCTGTTGTAGTTAAAAGTGCCGCAAACTTCCAGGAAGTTACTGATGTGGGCATTAGGATCTTCAGTTGCATTCCCCCCGAATTGAACTGACTGTTGAATCATCTGAATGCATGTTTTGATGTCACACGCATTTGCTGGTAAGGGAGGAAGTACAATACAGGAAATGAGTCTGTCAACCACCAGAATGGTTCTGTCTCGAATGGGAATTGGTGGTGCAACATTCAAAGGTTCAGGTTCCATGTTGACTAAAGCTTCTTAGCCTTCTCGCCTTTCCCTTCTCAATTGTCTGATGGTTCTTTCAATTTCTGGGTCAAGCGGTTTGAGTTCAAAGCTTCTAGTTCGTCTCATGAAGTTTCTGAGAACCTGAAACACAAGAAAACAAAAACAATAAGTAAAAAGAAATTAGATACAAGTAACGTATCTAACCCCTAAATTAATAGTAAAAGATAAATAAGTCCCCGGCAACGGCGCCAAAAACTTGATCGGCGTAAACACACACGTATAACGCAAGCGCACGTATCTTTCAAGTAGTATAAAAATATCGATCCCACGATGACTTAATATCTAATCTATTAATTTTATGAGGTCAAATGATTACTAGTATCTAACAGTTTGATTGATTGATTTGAAATTGTGACGATCTAAATTTAAAAGCAAGTAAATAAAATTATCGAAAATAGGTTTTAAGAAAATTCAATATTAAAAACTATTTAAGGTTGTGATTTCTTCCAATATCATTTTAAAGATGAAGTGGTTATCTTAAAGTTGGATAATATATTAATTTATTAACCTGGAACACTAAATTATGTGTAAGCTTCTGTCGATGGTCAGACACAAATACCCAGTTTAATCCAATTGAACCATATGTCTATGTCAACCAAATTATCTGGATTCATTAAGTTTAAGTTCCAATTATGGCTACCCCCGCCCGACATGTATATTCCTATCCTGTAAGGAAATCTATTAAAGGGTTATCTATCCTCAAGGAAGATCGTGGGCTGAGTCTAAGGCTGAAACCTAAAATCCTTATGTCTAGTTCATTTTAGATTTACCAGATCAATTTTATTAATGGTCAGTTAATGAAAAAGCATTAAGATTAAGACTCAATAGATAAATCTTTATATTACCCAAGTTATAATCTAACCCCTTATAAAACGGTGATATTGGATTTCATCACAACCCCAGATAACTAATTTAGTTACAACACATAACTAGAGCTAGTAAAAACTTGAAAATAAAAGACATAAAGTAAAAATGCGGTAAAGTAAATACTGAAAAGTAAATTATAATAAAATAAAATGCTAAGGTAAAAAGAATTACTTTTACTACTACTAATTTAGATATCTCCCATAAAATAATATATAAACTTGTGATAATATTACCAACCGACCACATAGGCGGTATCCTGATTAAGTCAATTTAAGTCCAACCAGCCATTAAGGAGGTAATATTTGTCCATAAACCAGCCATAAAGGCGGAACCAAAATAAAATTACCAACCGACCAATCTGGCGGTATCCTTTATTAGTCAGGTTTAAACCAGATTAAAATGAATTACCAACCGACCAATCTGGCGGTATCCTTTTTAAGTCAATATTTTAAATAGTGAATATATTATTTTTAAGGGAGATTAATCTAAATAGTAACAGTAAAAGAATTATCTTTCACCATAGCTGGGGAAGTTACCTCCTCATGGTAAATAGTAAAAATTGTAAAAAGTAAAAAGTAAAAATTAAAAATTAAATTACTATTATTACAAAACGTAATTAAAATTAATTACAAAACTAAAAAACTAAAAAACTAAAAATTAAAAGAAAGTAGAGAGAGAAACTCTCTCTTTAGATAGAATATGAGAGAGAGAGTGGTGCAATGAATTCTGAAATCTCGAGCTCAATTTATAAGCCTCGGTAGGCTTCCAGCGTCGCGACGCCAGGGCCTTCAGCGTCGCTACGCCAGCTTTTGTCGATGTGGCACGCTCTGGTTCGCCGGTTTGAAGATTCTGGATAAGTTGATAAGGTGACACGTGGCAGAGTGGTTGGGCTTCAATTATTGTGACACGTGGCAGCTTCTGATTGGTCGATGAGATTCTTATCCGCCACGTGTTAGATAAGGATTAGATACTCAATGATTAATGCTGACGTGGCGGTGACGTGGCGACACGTGGGAAAGAGACTGTCGGCACCGTAGGATTGCGACACGTGGCACTTCCTGATTGGACGATGATGATGTGGCACGACACGTGGCAATGTTGACTTGTTGACTTGCTGACGTGGCTGATGACATGGAGACACGTAGGATGCCATGTGGCACACGTGGCGATGATGACTGTCGGCACCGTAGGATGCTGACACGTGGCACGGCCCATGTTAGCAGATCGGCTGTGATGGTGACACGTGGCACGGCGCACGTTAGCAAAGTCAAACTTTTCTCAGATTCTGATTTGTGGACCCGGCGCACGTTAGCACTGTTCGGCGCACGTTAGGCGTCGCGACGCGGAAGGTCTTGGCGTCGCGACGCCGGAATTTACTAAAATGCCCTTTTTGTCCAATTTTCACTGTTTTGGCCCAAATCACCTCCAGAATGTCCTGAAACTTTATTTATCTACAAAATAACACAAAACACATCAAAATATTCACAAAACTCAAGAAACTATACAAAATATTAGGTTAAATGAGTGGGAAATAGTGATAGATTTACCACTCATCAATACGCTCAATAAAAGGAGCACAATCTGAAGCCCGAAGCTTAGTAGAAATCAAGGGAACTCCCAAATAGCGCACGAGAAGAATACCTTTTTGGAAACCCAACATAGGAAGCAGCTGATCCTTAAGAGAAAGAGATATACCGCAAGAGAAGAGATGACCAAGCCTGATAAACCCATAAACTGCCGAAGATAATCCTTGATCAAAGAGACCGATAGAGCATCCGCTTTACAAAATACCATAAGGTCATCTGCGAAACAAAGGTGTGTAAGGTGGTCTTTAGAACAATGCCAGTGAAACATGAAACCCCAATCAAGAGACATCATCTGAAGTAAGCCCGTGAGAACTTCCATCGTCAAAACGATAAGATAATGAGACATAGGATCACCTTGTCGCAAACCACGGCCCCCAGAGAAAAAATCATTCAACTCCCCATTAATAGAAACAGAGAATACAGTAGAGGTCATACACTCCTGAATCCAGCCCACCATCCTCTCAAGGAAACCAATAGTCCGCAAAACCTCAACCATAAAATCCTAACGAACAGTATCATAAGCTTTCATCAAATCAATCTTAAGAGCACATATCGGGGTTCCACCACTCCGGTGATAATTCCTCACTATTTCTTGGCACAATAAAATGTTGTCGCTAATACGCCGCCCCGCAACAAAAGAAGATTCATTAGAGCTGACCACTGAAGGAAGGACAATCTTAATCTGATTCGTAATAATCTTGGCAATACACTTGTAAATAGTGTTACAGCATGAAATAAGTCGGAAGTCCTTAACCTGGGAAGGGTTGGGGATCTTCGAGATCAGAGAAATAGATGTGGCATTAACCTGCTTAAGAGACGCCCTGAATAAAAGAAAGAATGAATAGCACAAAGAATATCATCCCCCACAATACTCCAAGTCTTCTTAAAGAAGCCCGAATTAAACCTGTTAGGACCAGGGGCCTTATTGTCCTTCAAAGAAAATAAGACAGACATAATCTCCTCATAAGAAACCTCTCGGGCAAGAGTCTCCCTTTGCTCAACAGACACATGCTTCGTAATAGTGGAATGAAGAATATCCCTATCAAAATCCTGCAGACAAGGTTGGGGCCCCAAAAGAGTCTCATAAAAAGATACAATCTCCTCCCTAACCAAAACATCATCCTCCAGACGAGTCCCATCCTCGTTGGAAATAGAAGTAATCTTACTGCGACAATGATGATTCTTCATAGCATTGAAGAAGAATTTCGAATTCTAATCCCCAAGATTGAGCCATTGAACACGAGATTTCTGTCTATTGAAACCCTTATCAGCCCGACACAGATCACCATACCATAAAGAAAGTATCGCCTCTTTTGCTAACAAAGCTGAATCACTAGGGTTATCCTGCAACGCACACTGCACCCTATCCAACTCCCT
The DNA here is from genome assembly GCA_019454045.1 of Zanthoxylum bungeanum. Taxonomy (NCBI): domain Eukaryota; kingdom Viridiplantae; phylum Streptophyta; class Magnoliopsida; order Sapindales; family Rutaceae; genus Zanthoxylum; species Zanthoxylum bungeanum. The sequence goes on from SKCR01039673.1 coordinate 55,120, forward strand.
ACTCGTCTCCAAGACCCTACCTGATATATTATAAAAGTGCTCAGCATTAAACTTCTTCAAAGCCACCTTAACACTTTTTAACTTACTACACAAGCGGAACATCGGGGTACCACGAACATCATTAACCCAAGCCCTAGCCACAGCAGAAAGGAAATCAGGATGATCAACCCAAAAATCAAAGAATTTGAAAGGAATCCTCCTCTTTGGGAGCTCAACAAGCTTAACAACCATAGGAGAGTGGTATGAAATCCGAGGGGGAAGAAACCTAGCAACTGAACCCCGGAAGAGACACTCCTAAGAGGAGTTAACGATAACACAATCAAGTTTCCGCCAAATAGGAGAATGAACCTGCTTATTAAACCACGTGAAATGACAACCAGAGAATTGAAGATCATCCAAACCAGCCTGACCCAAGCAGCAACCCAAATCATCTTTCCAAGATGGCCACGACAATGTACCACCAATATGCTCAAGAGATGTATGGATGGCGTTGAAATCCCCCATAACTAACCAAGGAGAATCATCAAAGTCACTACCATAAGTAATCAAATCAGCCCAAAGCTCCTGACGCTTCTCATAATCACACTCACCATAGACCACAGAAACCACACAACTCCAAAAGGTAGAAACATGACAACTAAAGTGTTATCATTGGGAATGGGCGAACCATAAACTACAAAAGGTGGAATCTCAGCTAAACCAGCCTCAGGAAGATCCTTGACATGCAGAGTTGTAATATTGGTACATTCACTGATATGATCCAAGGTACCCACCAGAGGGTCCTCGACGATTGAGTTCAATTGGGCTTATTGTGGGTTAACTTGTATTCAATATTCAAGTCCAAGATAACTTTCAAACCTAAAGAACCGGATTGAAATAGATGAGAATGACACAAGCCCAATATAGAAGCAGTTTTGACGAATCAAGCCGAATCAAGTCCGACACCAAATATTCGGCCAAGACAAAACTTAATGGGCTTGAGACACATAATTTGGGCCTTGTTACATGAAGGCCACGAAATTTAGGAGCTTTTGGTGCAAGGAGACAACTTTAGACATTTTGGGAACAATTGTCACATTTGTTGACTTATTAGGCACCTTTGTTGGATTTTTATGGTTTTGTTATTTTTCCTTTTGTTGAATTTTTTGGCAAAGTTGTTGAAGACTTTAGCCACCTTGTTTGACATTTATGTTATGTTATCTAGATTATCAAATGACTATTAAGGGCATAGCCTTTTAAATAGCCATTAGTTAGCAAGTTAGGGTGTTTTGGTATTTTTGCACCTATTATGGTTTCCTTCATTGCACTATATATTGTAACATTTCTTTCTTAATGAAATTAATCATCAATTTTCGAAATTAGCTTCATCTTGAAAGCTTGGCTTTGTCCAAAATTGCTTAAGGCGTGGCAACCTTAGTGGCGTCTTCGTGCTAGCAGAACACTACAAGGAATCATCTTAAGGGTTCTCAAGGACAAGTTCTTTGTGGGTCTTCTTTGTGGCCTTGGAAGGGTTTTGTTCCTACAAAATCAAATTCGCGGTGCTTGGGGTTCTATCTGTTGCGAGGGGTTTGCTTGGCCTTAAACATCCAAGTGAGTTCTGCGTCATTTGGTATCAGAGCTTAGGGTTCCAAGGTCTGATTTTTCTATCTTTACTTTATGTTTTTGATTTAGTCTTTATTGTGTTTGTTGGTCATCTTGATTATTAGTTTTTATGTTTTTTAAGTGTTTTTGCATTTTTGATCTGTCGGTGACCGGCATACCGGTCCCATACCGGCCTCAATACCGGTCTACCTAGAGATTACATACCTACTAGAACCGGTAATCACCCATACCGGTCTCCATAGACCCATACCGGTCACATATCGGTCTCCATAAACCCATACTGGTCCCATATCGGTCTCCATACTGGTTAACCCATGAGTAAAACATCGCTACTGGAATCGGGAAGCAACAATACTGGTACCATACCTGACTCCAAACCGGTCAACACTTAGAAAGTTTTTGAGAGCTCTAGTGATCTAAAGAGCAAAAAAAGAAAAATAAATAAATAAAATAAGAGTAAAAAGGTTCAAAATTTTGGTTGAATTTCATTGGTTCTATTTTATCATTTGGGTGTCCATGAAAGGTAATTCAACAAAATTTCTATTGAGGCACCAAATTTCCGTCTGTTTTTGCATACGTCCGCAATTGTTTGCATGATTGTTTGTTTGTTGTCCTTGTTTATGATTTCTATATTCCAATTATTCTAGCTGTAGGTTTTCTTTGAATTGAGTCTACGTATTTGTTAATTCTTGCTCGCATTACTCTGTTTGCCCTATATTGGTTTCTTGTTATTCATGCTAGCTTGAAGACTACACATTGTTGTGAGCTTTTTGGTAAGTCATATTCATACTATATTGAGTGTAAACACGTGAGCTTGTGAGATTGTGAGGTTATATAATTGCTTTCATATATGTCATTACTAATCTATTTATTTTGAGATGGATAGAGAATTTGAGACCATGGATAGAAACTTTCAAAATAATTTGGTCTTCGTCTTTCTCACGAGATGTCGCATCAACACTAGAGCGTGTAGTATGATCATCAGTAAAAAGATCCTACCAATTTAGCTACTACCACACTAGTTGAAAAGTTGGGGTTACCATTGATACCTATGGATAGACCTTACATGTGGATGAGTGAATTTGGCGAGGTTGAGGTTAGTCATAGTGTTGTGGTAAGTTTTGCTATTGGGGAAAAATATGTTGATGAGGTAGTTTGTGACGTAGTTCCTATAAGTACTACACATATATCATTGGGCAAGCCTTGGTATAAGTTTAACAAGGTAACTTATGATATGGGCAAGAATAGATATAAGGTAAAATATTGTGAAAGAGTCATTACTCTCATTCCTTTAACACCACATCAGGCATATGATGATGTGTTGTATTTTCAGAGAAGTACGAGTAGTGAGAGAGATGGTAATGTCGATAAAGTACATTATGTGGAGCCATCAGAAAATGACCTGGGTAATGAGATTGTTGAAGAATTTGTTGTAAATGAGTGTACGACAACAAGTTGGAGTAGTGGCCGAGAGTTTTAATGAAAGAGATATCATTAGGAGGCTAAAATGAGTGAGAATGCTTGTGAGGCCATGAGCATTGAGGGAGTAAAAACTTGTGAGACTGAGAGTTATGAATGTGTTGTTGTGAGTGACATGGTGAGTGGAAATGCTTTTTTTTTTCATTGGAAATGCTTGTGAGACCATGAGCATTAATGGGGTAAACACTTGTGAGGTAGTGTGCTTTGAGGTTGAAAAACATAGCGAAGCTAAGCATGTGTGTGAGGTCTTTGCAAGTAAGGTTGAGATAGTGGCCATAGGTGATGTTGAAGCCATGCGAGGGAGTGAAAATGAAGTGGATGTGGTAGTGAAGTTTTTACCTAACGCATTCTCTACTATTTATGTTTCTTCATTGTAGGTGCACGTGGTCAAGTATGATTCATTTATACTCCATGATCATCATTCAATTGCTTTTTTCATAACTATCTATGATCCGGTTTCGGATTCGAGGACGAATCCATTTCAAGAGAGGGAGAATGATATGATCTCCAGGGTACCCACCAGAGGGTCCTCGACGACAGAGTTCAATTGGGCTTATTGTGGGTTAACTTGTATTCGATCTTCAAGTCCAAGACAACTTTCAAACCTAAAGAACCAGATTGAAATAGATGAGAATGACGCAAGCCCAATATAGAAGTAGTTTGACGAATCAAGCTGAATCAAGTCCGACACCAAAAATTCGGCCAAGACAAAACTTAATGGGCTTGAGACACATAATTTGGGCCTTGTTACATGAAGCCACGAAATTTAGGAGCTTTTGGTGCAAGGAGACAACTTTAGACATTTTGGGAACAATTGTCACATTTGTTGACTTATTAGGCAACTTTGTTGGATTTTTATGGTTTTGTTGTTTTTCCTTTTGTTGAATTTTTTGGCATAGCCACCTTGTTTGACATTTATGGTTTTTTTTGGATAAAGTAAGTATATTAGCCAAAACAAAACTACACAAGAGAAAAGGGGCATACCCCAGCCAAATGGAGAGGACAGGCCCTCCTAGAAGAAAAGCCGAAAGGCTACAAGCAAAAAAGATCAAGAGAAGATGTCATTGGGCAAGTGCCAGGAGAGGTGAAGCCATTTATTTCATAATATGGTTTCACCTTCCGCAATAAGCTAGCACGAGTCCGAACATCAAAAACAATCTCACTAAGAAGAACAAAAACAGGGCGAGGAGGCCCATCATGGGTGCGGGCGTTCATCTCCCTCCAGATATGGTAAACTAACGCAACAAACGAGAGCCGAACAAGAAGATGATGCAGAGAGCCGTCGATAAACTGATACATCAACTCAACTGTCTGAAGCCAATCAGTAAACGGATCAACTTGATTCTCTACAGAACGCTATCTGCAACATCTCTCTAAAGAGATGATATTTCCTCTCCATATACTTCATTCTCTTATGGCTTCTTGGTTCTTTGGAATTTACCACTGCAACACTATTATTGCAATAAAGTGTGAGTGATTCATTCATATCTGGAACAACTTCCAGATCTGCCAAGAATTTATGGAGCCATACTGCTTCCTTAGCTGCTTCACAAGCTGCTACATACCCAGCCTCCATGGTGGAGTTCGTAATGTTAAATTACATTATACTCCTTTATACTATGGCTCCACCAATCAGGGTGAATGTTGATTCGGATGTGATTTCCCATAATATGTATCCGTCCGAAAATCAAAATATGTATATCCTCTAAGGATCATATCCTCTCTAGAATATACATGCATAAAGTCTCTTATTCTCTTAAGATAGTTGAGAATGTGTTTTACAGTCAACTGCTCTAATCCTAGGTTAGATTGAAAATTACTAACTATTCCCACTGCATAACGGATGTCCGGTCTCGTACATAGCAAAACACATCATGCATGAGACTTCCAATAGCATAGGCATGTGGGATATGTCTCAGCTCCTCAACTACTTGAGGTGTCTTAGGAAACTGTTCCTTCTACAAGTGAATTACATGTCGAAGAGGTAAAGTACGGTTTTTGGAATTCAGTACCCAAAATCGTACAACAATCTTATCGACTGTCGTTTGCTACGTCAATTTACCATATCTGGAGGGAGAGGAATGCCCGCACCCATGATGGGCCTCTTCGCCATGTTTCTGTTCTTCTTAACGATATTGCTTTTGATGTTCGGAATCGTGCTAGCTTATTACAGAAGGTGAAACCATCTTATGATAATAAATGGCTTCACCTCTCCTGGAACCTGCCCGATGACATCTTCTTTTGATCTTATTTTGTTTGTAACCTTTCAATTTTCTCCTAGGAGGGCATGTCCTCTCTAGTTGCCTGGGGTATGTCCCTTTGCTATTTTATAGTTTTCTTTTGGTTAATATACTTACTTTATCCAAAAAAAATAGATCTCAAGTACACAACTCGCCTTCCCAAATCTTTCATTTGGAATCAGTTAGCTAGTCGGGATTTTACTTCTGATAATACTTTTACATCATTCATAATGAGTAAAATATCATCGACGTATAATACGAGAAAAACCACCTTACCACCAATGACACGTGTATATACAAGGCTTATTGGCGTTGTGCACAAAATCATAAGACTTGATCATCACATCAAATCTTACTTTCCAAGATCAAGATGTTTGCTTCAATCCATAAATAGACCTTTGCAACTTGCAAACCTTTTGCTCTTGACCTTAGACAGTGAATCTCTTCTGTTGCACCACATAGATGCTCTCATCATGACTAGCATCCAAGAATGTTATCTTGACGCTCATATGCCATTTCTCACGAATAGATTTAAACATGGCTACTATCGAGAAAATCTCCTCATAGTCGACTTCCTCTTACTAGGTATAACCCTTGGCCACTAACTAGCTTTGAAGGTTTGTACCTTCCCATCTACTCATTTATTCTTCTTGTAGATCCACCTGCAACCTATAGGTTTTACCCCATCAGATTGACCTATAAGATTCCATAATGAGTTGTACACATACTCCATCTCGAGATTCATGGCTTTGAGCCATTCTGACATAATCCAAGCCACAATGGAACATCAACGACTGGCCACAATATAATGAAGCCATTCCAAGTACCAGAAGGGCCCAATTAACAAGACAAATGCCAAAAGGATCAGGAACTGGCGGGATAACTCAAAGTTTATATAGTCCAATGGACGGACATCTCGGAGGCACATTGCATCACATTAGAGCTTCAAAATCAACTAAGGTTCCAAAGCTATTCCCCTTTTGACAAGAACTCACTTGGGTTGGAAACCAAGCAAACCCCAAGCATCTTTCTCAAAACCCCAAGAACTTTGAATACTGATTTTGTAGGAACAAAACCCAACCAAGATCAGCCCCTAACCACCATGAAACTCACGTCCATGATAACCACAAGCATGAAATCAGATTGTATTTTGCTAGCAATGGAGACGCCACTAAGTTGCCAAGCTTAGATAAGTCAATTTGAACTTGAAAATGGGAATCCCTCCCTCAAATAGGTTTTGGCCATAGCCATGGAAAGCTCAAGCTTTTCTCTCTTTCAAAATTCTGTATATTACGTTGGTTGTGCAAAAGTACAAAGAAGAGTCATATAATAAGGGTTACAAAAGAGTAAAAAGGCTAAAATGACCCTAGAGCTAAAATTACCAAAAGCCCTAAGTCAAGCACCTCAACCACGACCATTAAGGTCCTTTTGCACCTAAATAAACTTAAAACAAAGATTAGAAGCTAATCTCACTTAAGCTAATTGAGGTGCTTACATGCTATAGTAAATTGACGTGCTTCCGGCTAAGTACAAATCTAAGCATAGTTAAGCCTAATGGCATAGTCAACCATGCTAATTACATCATAAATAAAGTCAAAATGTCGAGCACAAATGACAAAAATGCCCCCATTTGGCCGAATTCAACATAGTCCCAAAATGGGTGAAATCGGGTCAAAAGGGTGCTGGTGCTGAAGCTGCTCTGCTATGCTTCAGTCTGAGCTGATCTGGGTCAAATGAAATAGCTTGGGGACCTCTCTGGTTATGCCCATATGTGTCTCTGGTGTGCACTTGACTTGGTTGCTGCAACTGGTCACATAGCTCTGAGCTAGTCCCGCAAAGGCCTCTCTGATCTTCTTTGCTCTTTGGCGTGTGATTGGACCTGTTGCAACTGCATGGGTTCCTCCAAGTTGTTAGCTGCATCCTGTAATGTCTCTGGTGTGGTTGGACTCATGTCATTCCCTCCTTGTTGAAAAGGATTCGACCTCGAATCTGAACCTGCATTAAAAAAAAATAAGTCAGAAAATATAAACATTGCAGGAACGCCAACTCACCGGAAGATCCAGCTTGTAAGTATTGTCGTTGATCTGCTCCAAGACTTGAAATGGACCATCTCCTCTTGGTTGCAACTTGGATCTTTTCCTCTTGCATATAAAGGCACACCCAATTGCCGGGGTCAAACACAATGCGTTGGAAACCTATTATTCTCACCAACTCTGCCTTTCCCTTATCATTCATACTCCCAAGCTTAATAACAATCAAAGATAATAAATCCATAGGAGTTAAAGAATTAGAATCATAATCAATCTCATAAGGCAAGTAAAAACTAGAAGAATGAATGCATCTATTATATGCAAACTCTGGCCCCGCTATTGCGTCTGTGATCTTCTTAGCTCTTGGGCGTGTGATTGGGCCTGTTGGCAATTGCAAAGGCTCTAATGTTCCTTGGGTGACTGCATTCATGTCAAATGTTGTCCCTTGGATCATGTCATTCTCCCTCTCTTGAAATGGATTCGTCCTCGAATCCAAACCCGGATCATAGATAGTTATGACAAAATCAATTGGATGATGATATTGAAATATAAAAGAATCAAACTTGACCACTTGTACCTGCGATGAAAAAACATAAACAATAGAGAAAATGTTATGGAAAAACTTCACTACCACATCTACTTTCTTTTCACCAGCTCTCACAGCTTCATCATCACTCATTGCCACTATCTCAACCATACTTGTAAAGACCTCCTCACACACCTGCTCAGCTTCACTATGTTTTTCAACTCAAAGCAACATTACCTACCTCACAAGTGTTTACTCCCTCAATGCTCACGGTCTCACAAGCATTTTCACTCACCATGTCACTTATAACACAAGTCACAACATTCAAGGCCTCACAATGTTTTCATCATTCGCTATGCACCCAACATCACAAGTGTTTCTCACTTCACTTACACACACACTTCAATAGCTTTTGGTTGTTGAGTACTCTCTTCACTCACTGCATATTTAGTTACCTTCCAAGTCTTTTTCCATTTCTCATAAGATCTTCTATAATCACTCATAATATCTTGGATATCACTTTTGAGAGTATCCAAAACCTCGATTTTATCATCAATGGTTAAACTTGGACCTGCCATCTCAACAATAAACAAACAGATTAGAAATAATAAAAAGCAAAACAAATATGTAAATCCTCACAATCTCACGTGTTTACACTCGAATGATATCACTCCACTCATGTTTGCACTCTATTGGCTTTTACCCGATACTGTGCTCACAATCACTGCCTTTTACCACTCTTGAGTTCGTCCTCAATTCAAATGTGAATCACACTCAATCCAAGAAAGGTCAACTAAGGTGTAGTCCACAAGCTAGCAGAAACTCAATGTATATATATAGAGCAGGTGGAATAAAGCAAATGAGATAAGTAATCACGGAGACTCAATCGAAAGAAACTTATAGCTAGAGTGCTCAGAATAAGAAAGAATGACGAGTTAGCTAAATGAAATAAATAAGCAAGCAAGCAATCAACGTGTCACTGAAGCAATCTTGTGGTCACTCGCTATAGTGTTTGAGCTCACCTTCTTTCTTTTCTTCTCACACACACTTCTACAGTGTTTACACTCCAATGAAACACAATGAAGCACAAAGGATTTCAATTCGGCAATAACACAAATATAGTCTTTAAAGCTCAAACCAATACAAACCAAATCAAATCAATGTAACTCATGTAAAGCAATCCAATCAACTTGCAAATGGTCTAATCAAGCTAAGCACAATGCGACCAATTCTCTTTCTTCTTTTTTTTCACTTTTTTTTTTCAAAACAAGTAGGTGACTCAGCTGCTTACGTAAGTAGCTTACAAATAGGTCAATTAAGCATGTCAATTCGGCAATGGTAAGTTACAAACCAACTAAACACTTTTTCCAACTAACTTGGTGATGCAGCAGCTTGCCTCTTCAAGCACCTCTCAAATGCAATGATGGCTACTCAAGTTTCCATGTCAAGCTCATGAGTGCTTCCATTTTCAATGTCATGCTAATGATTTCAACACAAATCCAATGTCAAGCTAATGATAGCTCACGCAAATCAGCAAGCACACTTGTTAATTCATGCTTCAACATAAGCACATCAAGCATCTTACTCACGGTCACGGCAATATGTGTAACAAAGCAACCAGACTTGTCTCACAAAGTTAACACACAAGCATAAGTAAACTTCAAGAGTAAGTAACGGCCTCATCAATCCATAAGCATTTCATTTTGTTTCAACACTCATTCACTCAAATGCCTCACCACAACACTCAAAAACACTTGTTTTCCTCACACTTCACAAGATTACAACAACTTCACAAAGATTGCAAACAAGCTAGTTCACGCAAATGCTAGGAGTAATGAAGTGCAATCTGATTTTCTCAAAGTAGATATGAACAATACCTATTGAAAACAAGCTAAGTGACATGCATATGGCAAGAACAAAGCAAGGGTGGTGATGGTTCTTCTTCCTTGGCCGAATCTGACCTGATGCATTTCTTTTTTTTTTTTTTTTTTTTTTTGAAACTAATAACTTAATAACAATGTTAAACACGTCCTAGTAACATAAATTAACAACTAAACACTTGATTCAAGCAAAACAAAAAGCCCCAATTTTGACCTAAGTAGCCAAAGCTTAACTCAAAGAAATACTCATGATCAATCAAAAACACTCAAGGTAGAATGTTATTCATGATATTTTGATCACAAATCAACAAGAATCAGCAAGAAACAACAAGATTCAACAATGGCCGAATCAAGGTGGAAGTAAAACCTTGATGCCGAATTAAATCAACAAAAACAAAGATGAATACAAGATTAAACAACACAAATGATAGGAAATCAGACCTCAGAACCCTAAGCTCATGATAACAAATGACAAGAACTCACTTGGGTTGGGACCAAGCAAACCCCAAGCATCTTTCTCAAAACCCCAAGAACTTTGAATACTGATTTTGTAGGAACAAAACCCAACCAAGATCAGCCCCTAACCACCATGAAACTCACGTCCATGATAACCACAAGCATGAAATCATATTGTATTTTGCTAGCAATGGAGACGCGCCACTAAGTTGCCAAGCTTAGATAAGTCAATTTGAACTTGAAAAGGGGAATCCCTCCCTCAAAAAGGTTTTGGCCATAGCCATGGAAAGCTCAAGCTTTTCTCTCTTTCAGCTTTTAAAATTCTGTATATTACGTTGGTTGTGTGCAAATACAAAGAAGAGTCATATAATAAGGGTTACAAAAGAGTAAAAAGGCTAAAATGATCCTAGAGCTAAAAGTACCAAAAGCCCTAAGTCAAGCACCTCAACCACGACCATTAAGGTCCTTTTGCACCTAAATAAACTTAAAACAAAGATTAGAAGCTAATCTCACTGAAGCTAATTGAGGTGCTTACATGCTATAGTAAATTGACGTGCTTCCGGCTAAGTACAAATCTAAGCATAGTTAAGCCTAATGGCATAGTCAACCATGCTAATTACATCATAAATAAAGTCAAAATGTCGAGCAAAAATGACAAAAATGCCCCCATTTGGCCGAATTCAACATAGTCCCAAAATGGGTGAAATCGGGTCAAAAGGGTGCTGGTGCTGAAGCTGCTCTACTATGCTTCAGTCTGAGCTGATATGGGTCAAATGAAATATCTTGGGGACCTCTCTGGTTATGTCCATATGTCTCTCTGGGGTGCACTTGACTTGGTTGCTGCAACTGGTCACATAGCTCTGAGCTAGTCCCGCAAAGGCCTCTCTGATCTTCTTTGCTCTTTGGCATGTGATTGGACATGTTGACAACTGTATGGGTTCCTCCAAGTTGTTAGCTGCATCCTGTAATGTCTCTGGTGTGGTTGGACTCATGCCACCCTTGACCCTAAGTCATATCAGATTAAGGCACCAACAATTCGGAAGTCAAGTACTTTTTTGACAAATGAAGCCGAATCAAGCCCGACACCAAGTGTTCAAGTTACACAAGGCTTAATGGGCTTGAGACACGTAATTTGGGCCTTGCTATATGAAGCCCACTAAATTTGGAGTATTTTGTACAAATGGGAGATAATTTGGTTATTTGGGAAAAGCTTGTCACCTTTGTTGATTTTTTTTGCCTTTGATAACTTTTTTCTTTTAACATTTGTAATCATGATAACCACTTTATTGACTTAGGTAAGCTTGCCATATTTGTTGATTTTGATTTTTACTTTTAAGGGCATTTTAGTAACTTGCGTTATACTATATATTATAACTTATATTCCTTAATGAAAAATAATCACCATTTTTGAAATTTTTCTTTAAGAATGGCTATGGCCAAAATTCAAGCTTGAGGGAGAGATTCCCTTTTGTTTCCGCTCTGACTTATCTAAGGCGTGGCAACCTTAGTGGGGTCTCCGTGCTAGCAGAACATAAAAAGGCATCATCTTAAGGGTTCTCAAAGACAAGTTCTTTGTGGGTCTTCTTTGTGGCTTTAGAATGGTTTTGTTCATACATAATCAAATTCGCGGTTCTTGGGGTTCTATCCGTTGCGTTGATTTTACTTTTCCTAATCATCCAAGGGAGTTCCTCGTCACATTCCTTTTTATCAGGATCATCAATTGCACTATGATAGCTCAATAGATCATCTACATCATTAATGAAAGGTGACAACTCTTGCCTCTCCAATCCTTAAATAGTGTGATCAGGTTGTCACAACCCTCCCACTGCGTCTAAGTGGTAGACTTCCTGACATTACTGCATCTGAATCTCAAATGTCAAAGGTTTTATGTTATTGTAATTGTCAACAACTGTTGTTGATGATGTATTGGTTTAACTAGAAAGAAACTCCTCGAGTACCAATTTACTACGAGGTATGAATTCTCTCATATAGTCCTCCTTAAGAAATACAAACACTTTGATATATTCTTAAACTATAAAGAATCAACCCATCGTCTCTTTAGGATAGCCTGCAAATAGGCACACCTTAAACGTTGCTCCAACTTTATAGTCTTATTATTCAGCATATGCACTGGACACCTCCCAACACTAGACATATGCGGAAATGTTGCAAACTAGCTTTGCGACCGCTCCACAACTCTAAAGGTATCATGGGAATAGACTTAGATGGAACTACGTTAATGATATTGTAACATCCCCAATCTGGAGATGCTACCATCAGGGAATAGGACGTACTATCCCCCTGAGCCACTGACTTTCTAATTAGAAACAATACTGATAATTGCCTCAAAATAATTTGATATATGGGACCAATGCCCAAATCCACAACATAGCTCTGTAAGGTTTTGGGGTTAGCGAGGAAGCATCCATGTGAATGGACTTTAAAATTTTCTTCCAAAACCACTTTAAGGATCATGGTTATGTCATTGTTGAAGTAAACAATATACTATTAAATTAATCTAAATTAATTTTAACATACATGTAATAAATAATTTATTTATCAACATAAATAATATTTACTACTAATAAAACATACCTTGATGTGCTTATTATCTTTCTCGAGCCTTTTGACTATCCTCCTTGATTTTTCCTTGTAGCAGTGTACCAAGCGTTGCACCTCTAGTTGGCACACTAGCACTCCTCTATGAACAAATCGTTCCCACTTTTGAGAACAAAAGAAACTCTTTTTGACATGAGTCCAACCATACCAGAGACATTACATGATGCAGCTAACAACTTGGAGGAACCCATGCAGTTGCCAACAGGTCCAATCACACGCCAAAGAGCAAAGAAGATCAGAGAGGCATTTGCGGGACTAGCTCAGAGCTATGTGACTAGTTGCAGCAACCAAGTCAAGTGCACACCAGAGACACATATGGGCATAACCAGAGAGGTCCCCAAGCTATTTCATTTGACCCATATTAGCTCAGACTGAAGCATAGCAGAGCAGCTTCAGCACCATCACCCTTTTGACCCGATTTGACCTATTTTTGGACTATGTTGAATTCGGCCAAATGGGGGCATTTTTGTCATTTTTGCTTGACATGTTGAATTTATTTATGATGTAATTAGCATGGTTGACTATGCCATTAGGCTTAATTATGCTTAGATCTCTACTTAGCCGGAAGCACGTCAATTTACTATAGCATGTAAGCACCTCAATTAGCTTAAGTGAAATTAGCTTCTAATCTTTGTTTTAAGTTTATTTAGGTGCAAAAGGACCTTAATGGTCGTGGTTGAGGTGCTTGAATTAGGGCTTTTGCTAATTTTAGCTCCATGGTCATTTTAGTCATTTTACTCTCTTGTAACCCTAACTATATAACTCTCCTCTGTAAATTTTATCAGGATGAACGTAATATACAACATTTTGAAAGAGAGAAAAGCTTGAGCTCTCCATGGCTATGGCCGAACCCTTGTTGAGGGAGGGATTCCCCTTTTCAAGTTCAAATTGACTTATCTAAGCTTGGCAACTTAGTGGCGTCTCCATTACTAGCAAAATACAATCTGATTTCATGCTTGTGGTTATCATGGACGTGAGTTTCATGGTGGTTAGGGGCTGATCTTGGTTGGGTTTTGTTCCCACAAAATCAATATTCAAAGTTCTTGGGGTTTTGAGAAAGATGCTTGGGGGTTTGCTTGGTTTCCAACCCAAGTGAGTTCTTGTCATTTGGTATCATGAGCTTAGGGTTCTGAGGTCTGATTTCCTATCCTTTGTGTTGTTTAATCTTGTATTCATCTTTATTTTTGTTGTTGTTGTTGATTTCGACCATTAAGGAATTTGTCCTCATGTTTCAGCCATTGGTGTTCTTGTGTGTTCTTTGTTGTTTCTTGTTTTTTCTTGCAGATTTGTGATCCATGTTGCATGAATAACAATCTGTCCTTTAGTAGTTTGTGCTAATTTTGAGTATTTCATCATGTTGTGTTTTAGCCATTAGGTTAAATTTAGGGCCTTTGTGTTCTTTGTTCAAATCTGTTGTTTGTGGTTTAATCCATGCTATTAGCACTTGGTTATCATCATTGTGTAGTTGTTTGTGTCAAGAGAACAAAAAAAAAAAAAAAAAAAAAAAGAAATGCATCAGGTCAGATTCGGCCAAGGAAGAACCATCACCACCCTGCTTTGTTCTTGCCATATGCATGTCACTTAGCTTGTTTTCAATAGGTATTGTTCATATCTACTTTGAGAAAATCAGATTGCACTTCATACTCCTAGCATTTGCGTGAACTAGCTTGTTTGCAATCTTGTGAAGTTGTTGCAATATTGTGAAGTGTGAGGAAAATGTGGTGTTTGAGTGCTATGGTGAGGCATTTGAGTGAATTGAGTGTTGAAACAAAATGAAATGCTTATGGATTGATGAGGCCGTGACTTACTCTTAAAGTTTACTTATGCTTGTGTGTTGTTAACTTTGTTAGACAAGTCTGGTTGCTTTGTTACACATATTGCCGTGAGTAAGATGCCTGATGTGCTTATGTTGAAGCATGAATTAACAAGTGTGCTTGCTGATTTGCGTGAGCTATCATTAGCTTTACATTGGATTTGTGTTGAAATCATTAGCATGACATTGAAAATCGAAGCACTCATGAGCTTGACATGGAAACTTGAGTAGCCATCATTGCATTTGAGAGGTGCTTGAAGAGGCAAGCTGCTGCATCACCAAGTTAGTTGGAAAAAATGTTTAGTTGGTTTGTAACTTACCATTGCCGAATTGACATGCTTACTTGACCTACATGTAAGCTACTTACGCAAGCAGCTGAGTCACCTACTTGTTTGTAAAAAAAAATAAAAAATTTTTTTGTTAATTTAGTTGGTTGTATATATAAAGGGAGTGTCCGTGGATGGTATTTCATCAAAATTTCTATTGAGGCACCAAATTTTCTTCCGAAATTGCATACGTGAGCGACCAAAAAAAAAAGAAGAAGAGAATTGGTCGCATTGTGCTTAGCTTGATTAGACCATTTGCAAGTTGATTGGATTGCTTTACATGAGTTACATTGATATTTGATTTGGTTTGTATTTTGTTTTTTTTTTTTTTTTTGGATAAGGTAAGTATTATAACCAAAAACTATACAAGAGCAAAGAGGCATACCCCAGGCACTAGAGAGGACAGGCCCTCTAGAAGAAAGCCAAAAGGCTACAAAGCCAAAAGGCTAAAACAGAATCAACAAAAGATGTCATCGGGAAGGTGCCACGAAAGGTGAAGCCATTTATTGTCACAAGATGGATTAACCTTCTTAAGGAGCTAACACGATTCCGAACATCAAAAGCAATATCATAAAGAAGAAACAAAACAGGCCGAAGAGGCATATCATGAGTGCGAGCATTCCTCTCCCTCCAAATATGGTAGACCGACGCTGCAAAAGACAGACGAACCAGAAGATGACATAAAGAGGCCCCAGAGAACAGAGAAACCCACCCAACAGTCTGACACCAATCTCGGCGACTCCAATCTAGCCCACACATGGCCAGCACAGACGACCAGACCCTAGAAGAATAGAGGCACTGGAAGAAAAGATGATCAATATCCTCACTCGAACAACCACAAAGAATACACCGAGAGCAAGCAGAGATGACAAATCTTATCAGACTGTCCTGAGTACAAAGGCCACCCTGAATAGACATCCAAAGAAGAAAGGAATGACGGGGGATTGCCTTCCGGAACCAAACAACTCGAGACCAATGCAACTGGGGTTTCCTTGATCTCATAGCGTTCCAGGCACTATCCACGGAGAATCTTCCATTAGTATCCTCCTCCCAAACCAGCATATCCTCCCTCAAACTAGAAGGAGACGGAAGATGAGTCTGCCAAATCAATAAGAGCAGCAGATCTAGATGGGGGCCATTGCCAAGCAGAATCAGCGATAATGGATGCAACTGTAGCCATTCTATCCAAGCCAGAATCATAAATCACTCTCTCGCCCAAAGTGTCCACAATCGGGCCGACATGATGCCAATAATCAAACCACAGTAACGTCTTCTCACCATTACCAATCCTCATTCTCATCCGCCACGGGACCAAGAACGAAGCTCCAAGATCTTACACCAACTCCAAGAGCAATCTGAAGGACAAGGGACCTCCCAAAAACTTCTCCCCCGCAACAAATAAGAGTGAACCCAACTCGACCATGAGGAAACCTGGCCAGAACAAAGAAACCAAATATGTTTAACAATAGCCGCTCTATTCCAAGATTCCAAACTCTTTATCCCCAGTCCACCCTCCTGAATAGGTAAACAAACTTTGCTCCAATCCACTCTCGCCCCAGAAGAGGTGAGAGCACTACCCTTCCAAAGGAAAGAGCGAAGAATCGTCTCCACCTTCCTCACAACAGACTTAATATATTTGTGTTATAGCCGAATTGAAATCCTTTATGCTTCATTGTGTTTCATTGGAGTGTAAACACTTGTGAGTATGTGTGAGAAGAAAAGAAAGGTGAGCTCAAACACTATAGCGAGTGACCAAAAGATTGCTTCAGTGACACGTTGATTGCTTGCTTGCTTATTTATTGCATTTAGCTAACTCATCATTCTTTCTTATTCTGAGCACTCTTTTTTTTTGATAAGGTAAGTATTATAACCAAAAGAAAACTATACAAGAGCAAAGGGGCATCCCCCAGGATCTAGAGAGGACAAGCCCTCCTAGAAGAAAGCCAAACGGCTACAATAGATCAACTAAAGATGTCATCGGGCAAGTGCCACGAGAGGTGAAGCCATTTATTATCATAAGATGGAGTCACCTTACGTAAAGAACTAACACGATTCCGAACATCAAAAACAATATCATATAGAAGAACAGAAACTGGCCTAAGAGGCATATCATGAGTGCGAGAATTCCTCTCCCTCCATATATGGTAAACTGACGCTGCAAAGGACAGACGAACCAGAAGATGATATAAAGAGGCACCAGAGAACTGACAAAGCCACTCAACAGTTTGGCGCCAATCTCGACAGCTCCAGTCTAAACCACACATGGCTAACACAGACGACCAAACCCTCAATGAAAAGAGGCACTGAAATAAAAGATGATCGATGTCCTCACTCGAACAACCACAAAGGATACACCGCGAGCAAGAGGATATACCAAATTTCATTAGACTGTCCTGAGTACACAGGCCTCCCTGAATGGACATCCAAAGAAGAAAAGAATGGCGGGGAATAGATTTCCGGAACCAGACAACTCTGGACCAAGGCATCTCGGGTCTCCTCGACCTCAAAGCATTCCAGGCACAATCCACAGAAAATTTCCCATGTCTATCATCTTCCCAAACCAGCATATCTTCTCAAACTAGAAGGAGACGGAAGGTGAGTCTGAGCCAGATCAACAAGAGCAGCAGATCTAGAAGGGGGCCAATGCCAAGCAGAATCAGAGATAATGGAAGCAACTGTCGCCATCCTATCCAAGCCAGAATCATAAATCACTCTCTCGCCCAATGAGTACTCAATCGGGCCTACAGGATGCCAATTATCAAACCACAATAAAGTTGACTCACCATTCCCAATACTCACTCTCATCCGCCGACGGGACCAAGAACGAAGCTCCAAAATCTTACGCCAACTCCAAGAGCAATCAGAAGGACGAGGGATCTCCCAAAAACTTCTCCCCCTCAGTAAATAAGAGTAAACCCAAGTAGACCAAGAAGAAACCTGACCAGAACAGAGAAACCAAATATGCTTGACAATAGCTGCTCTATTCCAAGCTTCCAGACTCTTTATACCCAGACCCCCTCCTTAAGAGGTAAACAAATTTTGCTCCAAGCTACTCTAGCCCCAGTAGTGATAAGCGCACTACCCTTCCAAAGGAAAGAACGAAGGATAGTCTCCACCTTCCTAATCACTGACTTAGGAAGAATAAATAAAGAAGACCAATAAACTTGAATGGAGAACAAAACAGACTTTATAAGCTGGAGCCGACCTGCATAAGAGAGAAACTTACAACTCCAACTTTTAGCACGCATAACAATACGATCCACAAGAGAAGCACAGTCAGAGGCCCTAAGTTTAGTAGAGATCAAAGGAACCCCCAAATACCTCACAGGAAGAGTCCCCACCTGGAATCTCAACACATCTCGCAGTTGGTCTTGCATAGAAAGAGAGATGCCAGAGGAGAAGAGATGACTCTTAGCTGGATTCGGAATTAAACCTGATAAACCACTGAACTGCCCAATACAATCCTTGATCAAAGAAACAGAGGATGCATCTGCTTTACAAAAATCATAAGGTCATCTGCAAAACAGAGATGAGTAAGACGGTCCTTTGAACACCGCCAGTGGAACTGGAAACCCGGATCAGTAGCCATATTACGAAGAAGGCCTGATAAAACTTCCATAGCCAAAACAAGAGATAAGGAGACATAGGATCACCTTGTCGCAACCCACGACCCCCAGAGAAAAATCCATTCAGCTCACCATTAATAGAAACAGAGAATCTCGTAGTAGTCATACACTCCTGAATCCAACCCACCATCCTCTCAGGAATACCAACAGTCCTCAGAACCTCAACCAAAAAATCCCAACGAACAGTGTCATAAGCTTTCATCAAGTCTATCTTAAGAGCACACCTCGGGGAACCGCCATTCCGGTGATAATTCCGAACCAATTCCTGACATAAGAGAATATTGTCGCTAATACGCCTTTCCTCGACAAAACAGATTGATTCTGACTGATCACTGAAGGAGAATGACCTTAATTCTGTTCGCAATCAGCTTAGCAATGCACTTGTAAATGGTGTTACAGTAAGAAATGGGCCTATAATCCTTAACCTGGGAAGGGTTAGGAATCTTAGGAATCAGAGCAATGGATGTAGCATTTACCTGCCTCAAAAGACGTCCAGAAGAAAAGAATGAATGAATAGCACATAAGACATCATCCCCCACAATATTCCAACACTTCTTATAGGTTTCTTTCGATTGAGTCTCCATGATTACTTATCTTATTTGCTTTATTCCACCTGCTCTATATATACATTGTGCTTCTGTTAGCTTGTGGACTACACCTTAGTTGACCATTCTGGGAATTGAGTTGATTTGTAATTGAATTGAGGAAGAACTCAATAATGGTAAAAGGCAATGAGTGTGAGCACAGTATCGGGTAAAAGCCAATAGAGTGCAAACACGAGTGGAGTGATATAATTGAGTGTAAACACGTGAGATTGTGAGGATTTTACATATCGTATTACTTCTTGTTATTACTGATTTTTTGTTGAGCTTTGAAATGGCAGGTACTAGTTTAACCGTCGATGAGAAGCTTGCAGTTATGGATAGAAAGTTTATAGATATGATGGAGAATATGAATACTGCATTGGAAAGGTTGTCCAAGAGTGTAGAGAGTATTCAGTGGGGCAGTGTTCTCAGAGCACCACCACCTCAGAATGTACCACCACATCATAATGTACTACCACCTCATAATGTACCACCACCTCATAATGTGCCACCACGACGAGTACCACCGCAACATATACCATCAGATGAAGAAGAATCCGAGAATGACTTTGATGATTTTGATGATCTTGATGATGTTGAGGAGAGGTTTCAGCCTAGACAAGATAAGAGGCATGGTAGGGGGTTTGGTAGAGGGTGTGATAGGAGGTTTGATGGGAGACATAATAGGAGGGATATATGATTTGATGGGAGACATAAATGGAGATCTAGGTAGCATTAAAATCAAGATACCAACCTTTCAGGGGAAGAATGATCCCGGGGCTTATTTGGAATGGGAGAAGAAGATGAGCTGATATTCAATTGCCATCACTACTCAGATGAGAAGAAAATCAATCTGCAGCTATTGAGTTTACTGATTATGCATGATATGGTGGGATCGGTGCTTGTTACTACTCGGAGAAGAAACAATGAGAGACCAGTTCAGACTTGGGAAGAACTTAGAGGTCTTATGAGGAAGAGGTTCATTCCGAGCCATTACTACAGTGAGTTGTATCAGAAGCTACAACATCTGTATCAGGGTACCAAGAGTGTTGAGGATTACTACACAGAGATGGAAGTTGCCATGATCAGGGCGAATGTAGTCGAGGATGCAGAGGCTACTATGGCACGGTTTCTTGGAGGCTTAAATAGGGAGATTGCCAACATGGTGGAGTTACATCTTATGTTGATTTGGAGGATGCTTCACATGGCTATCAAGATAGAGAGGCAACTCAAGAAGAAGGCCACATCCAGATTTGGTACTCAGACTACTTATAGTTGGAAGGGGAAATGGGTTCCGAATGAGAAGCGAGATGAAGGCTTTAAAAAGCCTATAGGTGATTTCAATGGAGGCTTTAACAAGCCTAGGGCCGAACCTAGTGGCAAGGTGACAAGAACTCACTTGGGTTGGAAACCAAGCAAACCCCCAAACATCTTTCTCAAAACCCCAAGAACTTTGAATACTGATTTTGTAGGAACAAAACCCAACCAAGATCAGCCCCTAACCACCATGAAACTCACGTCCATGATAACCACAAGCATGAAATCAGATTGTATTTTGCTAGCAATGGAGACGCCACTAAGTTGCCAAGCTTAGATAAGTCAATTTGAACTTGAAAAGGGGAATCCCTCCCTCAACAAGGTTTTGGCCATAGCCATGGAAAGCTCAAGCTTTTCTTTCTTTCAAAATTCTGTATATTACGTTGGTTGTCCAAAAATACAAAGAAGAGTCATATAATAAGGGTTACAAAAGAGTAAAAAGGCTAAAATGACCCTAGAGCTAAAATTACCAAAAGCCCTAAGTCAAGCACCTCAACCACGACCATTAAGGTCCTTTTGCACCTAAATAAACTTAAAACAAAGATTAGAAGCTAATCTCACTTAAGCTAATTAAGGTGCTTACATGCTATAGTAAATTGACGTGCTTCCGGTTAAGTACAAATCTAAGCATAATTAAGCCTAATGGCATAGTCAAACATGCTAATTACATCATAAATAAAGTCAAAATGTCGAGCACAAATGACAAAAATGCCCCCATTTGGCCGAATTCAACATAGTCCCAAAATGGGTGAAATCGGGTCAAAAGGGTGCTGGTGCTGAAGCTGCTCTGCTATGCTTCAGTCTGAGCTGATCTGGGTCAAAAGAAATAGCTTGGGGACCTCTTTGGTTATGTCCATATGTGTCTCTGGTGTGCACTTGACTTGGTTGCTGCAACTGGTCACATAGCTCTAAGCTAGTCCCGCAAAGGCCTCTCTGATCTTCTTTGCTCTTTGACGTGTGATTGGACCTGTTGGCAACTGCATGGGTTCCTCTAAGTTGTTAGCTGCATCTTGTAATGTCTCTGGTGTGGTTGGACTCATGTCATTCCCTCATTGTTGAAAAGGATTCGACCTCGAATCTGAACCTGCATCAAAATGAGTTAAGTCAGAAACATTAAAAGTAGTAGATACGTTGTACTTACCTTGCAAATCCAGCTTATATGCATTATCATTGATCCTTTCCAAGACTTGAAAAGGTCCATCTCCTCTCGATTGTAGCTTGGATCTTTTCCTCTTGCATATAAAGCCACACCCAATTGCCGGGGGTCAACACAATGCGTTGGAAACCTATTATTCTCACCAACTCTGCCTTTCCCTTATCATTCATACTCCCAAGCTTAATAAGAATCAAAGATAATAAATCCATAGGAGTTAAAGAATTAGAATCATAATTAATCTCATAAGGCAAGTAAAAACTAGAAGGATGAATGCATCTATTATATGCAAACTTTGGCCCCGCTATTGCGTCTGTGATCTTCTTAGCTCTTTGGCGTGTGATTGGGCCTGGTTGCAATTGCAAAGGCTCTAATGTTCCTTGGGTGACTGCATTCATGTCAAATGCTGTCCCTTGGATCATGTCATTCTCTCCTCTCTCTTGAAATAGATTCGTCCTCGAATCCGAACCCGGATCATAGATAGTTATGACAAAATCAATTGGACGATGATATTGAAATATAAAAGAATCATACTTGACCACTTGTACCTGCGATAAAAAAAGCATAAACAATAGAGAAAATGTTATGGAAAAACTTCACTACCACATCTACTTTCTTTTCACCAGCTCTCACAGCTTCATCATCACTCATGGCCACTATCTCAACCATACTTGCAAAGACCTCCTCACACACCTGGTCAACTTCACTATGTTTTTCAACCTCAAAGCACACTACCTCACAAGTGTTTACTCCCTCAATGCTCACGGTCTCACAAGCATTTTCACTCACCATGTCACTTATAACACAATTCACAACATTCAAGGCCTCACAAGTGTTTTCATTCGCTATGCACTCAACATCACAAGTGCTTCTCACTTCATTACAAACAACTTTAATAGTTTTTGGTTGTTGAGTACTCTCTTCATTCACTGCATATTTAGTTACCTTCCAAGTCTTTTTCCATTTCTCATAAGATCTTCTATAATCACTCATAATATCTTGGATATCACTTTTGAAAGTATCCAAAACCTCGATCTTATCATCAATAGTTAAACTTGGACCTGCCATCTCAACACTAAACAAACATATCAGAAATAATAAAAAGCAAAACAAATATGTAAATCCTCACAATCTCACGTGTTTACACTCGAATGATATCACTCCACTCGTGTTTGCACTCTATTGCCTTTTACCCGATATTGTGCTCACAATCACTGCCTTTTACCACTCTTGAGTTCTTCCTCAATTCAATTACAAATCAACTCAATTCCCAGAATGGTCAACTAAGGTGTAGTCCACAAGCTAGCAGAAACACAAAGAACCAATAATGTATATAGTGCAGGTGAATAATGCGAATAAGAATAGTAATCACGAAGACTCAATCAAAGAGACTTAAGCTAGAGTGCACGGAATAAGAAAAAAGACGAGTTAGCTAAATGCGCAAACAAACAAGCAATCACTCAATGTGACAATTAGCCAATCTTGTGATCACTCGCTATTGTTTTTGTCTCACTCTTTTCTTTTCTTTTCTTTTTTTCCTCTTTTTTTTAACTCTTTTTTTCACTCTTTTCTTTTGTCTCTCACACTCAAAGTGTATACAAAGCCAATGAAATACAATGCAAAAATAAGATTACCACATTCGGTAATTTTCAAGTTTATATCCTTAGCACTTGCAATACATGTAAATACAACTCAAATGGCAATGTAACTCATATAATCAATTCGGCAATGTGGTAATGTCTACCTTTCAACTTGCAAATGAGTATAAATGATCTAGTTACAATGTAACTAACTCAATTTCCAATTCAGCCAAGTCAAATTACAAGATAAGTAAATAGTTTTTGTAAGCAACTAGGTGATGCAGCTACTTGCCTCTTCAAGCACCTTAAAAA
The DNA here is from genome assembly GCA_019454045.1 of Zanthoxylum bungeanum. Lineage (NCBI taxonomy): Eukaryota > Viridiplantae > Streptophyta > Magnoliopsida > Sapindales > Rutaceae > Zanthoxylum > Zanthoxylum bungeanum. The sequence continues at coordinate 78,663 of SKCR01039673.1, forward strand.
CAAATGATTACACACAAGTTCCCATGTCAAGCTAATGATGAATTTATTGCCTCTTCACTTATAATAACAATATTTCAAGAGGTGGCAAGTGATACTTGCTTGGATACACACACGAATTTAGTGCAAATTTGTTGCACTCAACCTTGCTTCACTTGATTCTTCAACATTAACAACACAAATCAGCAAGATAACAATGATACAACTCACTCCAATCACCAAATTTGGTGCATTCAGATTTGTTTCATCAATTACACATTCACATTCATCATAATGCACTCAATCTTTCTTTCTTTTCACTAAAACTCACAAGATTGTGCTAACTCACAAGAATGCAAACAAGTAAGCTCACGTAAATGCCAAGATGAATGATGTCAATTCTGATTTTTGCAAAGTTGATATGAATAATACCTATGGAAACAACTCTAATTGCATAGTATTCAACAATAGCAAGACAAGATATATCAATAAATCTCACTAGGTCGAATCTGATCTGATTCTTTTTTTTTTTTTGATTTTTGAAACTAATAACTTAATAACAATGTTAAACACGTCCTAGTAACATAAAATTAACAACTAAACACTTGATTCAAGCAAAGAACACAAAAGCCCCAATTTTGACCTAAGTAGCCAAAGCTTAACTCAAAGAAATACTCAAAATTAGCACAAACTACTAAAGGACAGATTGTTATTCATGCAACAAGGATTACAAATCTGCAAGAAACAACAAGAAACAACAAAGAACACCAATCCATTCAAGTTTATTGGTCTTCTTTATTTATTCTTCCTAAATCTGTTGTGAGGAAGGTGGAGACGATTCTTCGCTCTTTCCTTTGGAAGGGTAGTGCTCTCACCTTTTCTGGGGCGAGAGTGGCTTGGAGCAAAGTTTGTTTACCTATTCAGGAGGGTGGACTGGGGATAAAGAGTTTGGAATCTTGGAATAGAGCGGCTATTGTTAACATATTTGGTTTCTTTGTTCTGGCCAGGTTTCCTCATGGTCGAGTTGGGTTCACTCTATTTGTTGCGGGGGAGAAGTTTTTGGGAGGTCCCTTGTCCTTCAGATTGCTCTTGGAGTTGGCGTAAGATCTTGGAGCTTCGTTCTTGGTCCCGTAGGCGGATGAGAATGAGGATTGGTAATGGTGAGAAGACGTTACTGTGGTTTGATTATTGGCATCCTGTCGGCCCGATTGTGGACACTTTGGGTGAGAGAGTGATTTATGATTCTGGCTTGGATAGAATGGCTACAGTTGCATCCATTATCGCTGATTCTGCTTGGCAATGGCCCCCATCTAGATCTGCTGCTCTTATTGATTTGGCTCAGACTCATCTTCCGTCTCCTTCTAGTTTGAGGGAGGATATGCTGGTTTGGGAGGAGGATACTAATGGAAGATTCTCCGTGGATAGTGCCTGGAACGCTATGAGATCAAGGAAACCCCAGTTGCATTGGTCTCGAGTTATTTGGTTCCGGAAGGCAATCCCCCGTCATTCCTTTCTTCTTTGGATGTCTATTCAGGGTGGCCTTTGTACTCAGGACAGTCTGATAAGATTTGGCATCTCTGCTTGCTCTCGGTGTATTCTTTGTGGTTGTTCGAGTGAGGATATTGATCATCTTTTCTTCCAGTGCCTCTATTCTTCTAGGGTCTGGTCGTCTGTGCTGGCCATGTGTGGGCTAGATTGGAGTCGCCGAGATTGGTGTCAGACTGTTGGGTGGGTTTTCTCTGTTCTCCGGGGCCTCTTTATGTCATCTTCTGGTTCGTCTGTCTTTTGCAGCGTCGGTCTACCATATTTGGAGGGAGAGGAATGCTCGCACTCATGATATGCCTCTTCGTCCTGTTTCTGTTCTTCTTTATGATATTGCTTTTGATGTTCGGAATCGTGTTAGCTCCTTAAGAAAGGTTAATCCATCTTGTGACAATAAATGGCTTCACCTTTCGTGGCACCTTCCCGATGACATCTTTTGTTGATTCTGTTTTAGCCTTTTGGCTTTGTAGCCTTTTGGCTTTCTTCTAGGAGGGCCTGTCCTCTCTAGTGCCTGGGGTATGCCCCTTTGCTCTTGTATAGTTTTTTGGTTATAATACTTACCTTATCCAAAAAAAAACAAGAACACCAATGGCCGAAACTTGAGGACAAATTCCTTAATGGCCGAAATCAACAACAACAACAAAAACAAAGATGAAGACAAGATTAAATAACACAAAGGATAGGAAATCAGACCTCAGAACCCTAAGCTCTGATACCAAATGACAAGAACTCACTTGGGTTGGAAACCAAGCAAACCCCCAAACATCTTTCTCAAAACCCCAAGAACTTTGAATACTGATTTTGTAGGAACAAAACCCAACCAAGATCAGCCCCTAACCACCATGAAACTCACGTCCATGATAACCACAAGCATGAAATCAGATTGTATTTTGCTAGCAATGGAGACGCCACTAAGTTGCCAAGCTTAGATAAGTCAATTTGAACTTGAAAAGGGGAATCCCTCCCTCAACAAGGTTTTGGCCATAGCCATGGAAAGCTCAAGCTTTTCTTTCTTTCAAAATTCTGTATATTACGTTGGTTGTCCAAAAATACAAAGAAGAGTCATATAATAAGGGTTACAAAAGAGTAAAAAGGCTAAAATGACCCTAGAGCTAAAATACCAAAAGCCCTAAGTCAAGCACCTCAACCACGACCATTAAGGTCCTTTTGCACCTAAATAAACTTAAAAAAAGATTAGAAGCTAATCTCACTTAAGCTAATTAAGGTGCTTACATGCTATAGTAAATTGACGTGCTTCCGGTTAAGTACAAATCTAAGCATAATTAAGCCTAATGGCATAGTCAAACATGCTAATTACATTAAATAAAGTCAAAATGTCGAGCACAAATGACAAAAAATGCCCCCATTTGGCCGAATTCAACATAGTCCCAAAATGGGTGATGAATCGGGTCAAAAGGGTGCTGGTGCTGAAGCTGCTCTGCTATGCTTCAGTCTGAGCTGATCTGGGTCAAAAGAAATAGCTTGGGGACCTCTTGGTTATGTCCATATGTGTCTCTGGTGTGCACTTGACTTGGTTGCTGCAACTGGTCACATAGCTCTAAGCTAGTCCCGCAAAGGCCTCTCTGATCTTCTTTGCTCTTTGACGTGTGATTGGACCTGTTGGCAACTGCATGGGTTCCTCTAAGTTGTTAGCTGCATCTTGTAATGTCTCTGGTGTGGTTGGACTCATGTCACAAGGGTAAAGAGGCTTCAGAATCGAGTAAACCTAGACCTAAACCTGAGGTTACAGCTACGAGAACTAAGGATGTCAAGTGTTTCAAGTGTTTGGGCATGGGACACTATGCTTCACAATGTCCCAATAGGCGCACCTTAGTGATTGACAAGAGCGGAGATATGTACTCTACAGATGGTGAGGTTGAGGATGAGATGTCGGAGTTAGAAGATGCTAGTGACCACGAGGGAGCTGCATACCCTTTAGATAACTTATCCATAGTTGTCAAGCGTGCTTTGACAGCACAAGTTGTTGAGGATGAGAGTGATCAGCAGAGGGAGAACATATTCCACACCAGATGCTGTGTGAATGGTAAGGGTTGTAGTATGATTATAGATGGAGGCAGTTGTACCAATGTGGCTAGCACGGCTTTGATTGAGAGATTGAGGTTGAGTTGCTTGAAGCACCCCAAGCATTACAAGTTGCAGTGGTTAAATGATTGTGGTGAAGTGAAGGTAACGAAGCAGGTATTATTGAACTTTACCATTGGGCCTTACAGAGATGATGTTCTATGTGATGTGATTCCAATTCATGCAGGTCATATACTTTTGGGGAGGCCGTGGTAGTTTGATAAGAAGGTGATTCATGATGGGTTTAAGAATAAGTATTCATTTCAGCATAAAGGGAAACCCATTACACTATACCCATTTACACCAAAGCAAGTCCATAAAGATCAAGTTAAGTTGCAACTTGAGAGGGATAAAGAGAGGACGAGTGCAAACACTAACTTGGGGGAAACTAGTGAGAGTGAAAAATAAGGCCAAGGCCGAGAGTTTACCCAAGGGAAGTGAGAGTGAAAGTAAGGGGGACACCAAAGGGAGAGTGAAAAGGAGTTTCTACATGGGTGAGGGTGGTGAAGCGAGGAGAGCTTTCAAGACTAGCAGCCTGATGCTATTGTTAGTTTACAAGGAGCCCCATGTTTATTTTTCTAACACGACCCTTTGCTTCCTATGTCTATTTCATCTCTTTTGTAGGACTACAACGATTTTGTACTTACTGAGGACATTACTAGTGGGCTTCCACCCATTAGAGGCACTGAGCACCAGATAGACTTCATACCTTGAGCAGTCATTCCCAACAGGCCATCCTATAGAAGCAATCCTGAGGAGACAAAGGAACTTCAACGCAGCAAGTGCGGGATTGATGGACAAGGGGTGTATGTAAAGGAAAGCATGAGTCCTTGTGCAGTACCAGTGCTTCTAGTTCCTAAGAAAGATGGGACATGGCGGATGTGTGTTGATTGTCGAGCCATCAATAATATAACGGTTAAAGTATCGCCATCATATCCTAGGCTAGATGATATGTTAGATGAATTGCATGGTTCCAAGATATTTAGTAAGATTGATTTGAAAAGTGGATACCATCAAATTCGCATGAGAGGTGGAGATGAGTGGAAAACCTCATTTAAGACTAAATATGGATTATATGAATGGTTAGTTATGCCATTTGGTCTTACAAATGCACCTAGCACATTTATGAGATTAATGAATCATGTTATGCGTGCATTTATAGGTAAGTTTATTGTGGTATACTTTGATGACATCTTAGTTTACAGTACATCGATTGAGGAGCATGAATTACATTTGAGACATGTACTTGATGTTTTACGAAAAGAACAACTGTATGCTAACTCTGACAAATGCACATTTTGCATGGATATAATTGTTTTTCTTGGCTTTGTTGTGAGTGCAGATGGCATCAAGGTAGATGTGGAGAAGGTGAAGGCAATTCAGGAATGGCCTACACCAACTACAGTGACAGAAGTCCGAAGCTTTCATGGATTAGCGAGCTTCTATAGGAGATTTGTCAAGGACTTCAGTAGCATTGCCGCGCCATTGACCGAGGTAGTAAATAAGACATTTGGTTTTCAATGGGGCGAGGCGCAAGAGCGAGCATTCCAGGATCTTAAAGCGAAGTTATGCAGTGCACCCATTTTGGCACTATCCAACTTCGAGAAGACATTTGAGATTGAGTGCGACGCATCAGGGTTAGGTATTGGAATAGTTCTTATGCAAGAAAAGCGGCCAATAGCCTATTTTAGTAAGAAGCTGAACGAAGGAGCTTTGAGGTACCCCACGTACGACAAAAAGTAATATGCGCTTGTGAGAGCACTTGAGACGTGGCAGCACTACTTGTGGCCTAAAGAGTTCGTGATCCACACCGACCATGAATCATTAAAACACTTGAAGGGTCAATGTAAGTTGAATAAGCATGCAAAATGGATGGAATTTGTTGAGTCATTCCATATGTTATATGTAATAAGCAAGGTAAAGAAAACATCGTAGCCGATGCATTATCTTGCAGGTATGTTTTACTACTTCAATGCATGCACGAATGTTGGGATTTGATTTGATTAAGGAACTATATGAGTGTGATTCTGATTTTGGTGAGATTATTGTTGCTTGTGCAAAGTCATCTTTTGGAAAGTTTTACATTCATGACGGTTTCTTATTTATAGGCGAACAGGTTATGTGTTCCAGCTTGTAGTATGCGTGAGTTGCTTGTGAGAGAAGCGCATGGGGGAGGTTTGATGGGGCATTTTGGGATTACTAAGACTTTAGCTATTTTACATGAGCACTTTTATTGGCCTAAAATGAAACGTGATGTTGAGCGTATTTGTGATAAGTGTCTAACATGTAAGCATGCTAAATCTAAATTAATGCCACATCGTTTGTATACTCTTTTGCCTGTACCTAGTGAACCTTGGGTTGATATATCGATGGATTTTGTGTTAGGTTTGCCTAGGAAAAAGAGGGGTAGAGATTCAATCTTTGTTTTAGTTGATGGGTTTAGTAAAATGGCTCATTTCGTTGCATGTCATAAAACCGATGATGCTACAAACATTGCAGATTTATTTTTCAGAGACATAGTGCTACTCCATGGTATACCTAGGAGTATTGTATCTGATAAAGATGTTAAGTTCCTTAGCCATTTTTGGAAGGTGTTGTGGGCTAAACTAGGCACCAAACTATTGTATTCTACCACATGTCACCCAAAGACCGATGGAAAAACGGAGGTAGTTAATAGGACTTTATCTCAATTATTGTGCACTATAGTTGGTAAGAATTTGAAGAGTTGGGAAGATTGTTTGCCATTTATTGAGTTTGCATATAATCGTAGCATTCATTCTTCTACATCATTTTCACCTTTTGAGATTGTTTATGGTTTTCAGCCACTAACTCCATTGGATTTGTTACCATTACCTATTGATGAGCATACAGGGTTAGATGGCAAAAGTAAGGCTGATTTGGTGAAGCATATCCATGAGAAGGTAAAATAGCACATTCAACGAAAAAATGAACAATACGCTTCTCATGCAAACAAGGGAAGAAAGCGTGTAGTCTTTCAACCTGGTGATTGGGTTTGGATACACATGCGTAAAGAGAGATTTCCAGAACAGCATAAATCCAAGCTACAATCGAGAGGAGATAGACCTTTTCAAGTCTTGGAAAGGATCAATGATAATGTATATAAGCTGGATTTGCAAGGTAAGTACAACATATCTGCTACTTTTAATGTTTCTGACTTAACTCATTTTGATGCACGTTCAGATTCGAGGTCGAATCCTTTTCAACAATGAGGGAACGACATGAGTCGAACCACACCAGAGACATTACAGGATGCAGCTAACAACTTGGAGGAACCCATACAGTTGCCAACAGGTCCAATCACACGCCAAAGAGCAAAGAAGATCAGAGAGGCCTTTGCGGGACTAGCTCAGAGCTATGTGACCAGTTGCAGCAACCAAGACAAGTGCACACCAAAGACACATATGGGCATAACTAGAGAGGTCCCCAAGCTATTTCATTTGACCCAGATCAGCTCAGACTGAAGCATAGCAGAGCAGCTTCAGCACCAGCACCCTTTTGACTCGATTTTACTTATTTTGGGACTATGTTGAATTCGGCCAAATGGGGGCATTTTTGTCATTTGTGCTCGACATTTTGACTTTATTTATGATGTAATTAGCATGGTTGACTATGCCATTAGGCTTAACTATGCTTAGATTTGTACTTAGCCGGAAGCACGTCAATTTACTATAGCATGTAAGCACCTCAATTAGCTTAAGTGAGATTAGCTTATAATCTTTGATTTAAGTTTATTTAGGTGCAAAAGGACCTTAATGGAGTTAGGGCTTTTGGTAATTTTAGCTCTAGGGTCATTTTAGTCATTTTACTCTCTTGTAACCCTAACTATATAACTCTCCTTTGTAAATTTTATCAGGATGAACGTAATATACAACATTTTGAAAGTGATAAAAGCTTGAGCTCTCCATGGCTATGGCCGAACCCTTGTTGAGGGAGAGATTCCCCTTTTCAAGTTCATATTGACTTATCTAAGCTTGGCTACTTAGTGGCGTCTCCATTGCTAGCAAAATACAATCTGATTTCATGCTGTGGTTATCATGGATGTGAGTTTCATGGTGGTTAGGGGCTGATCTTGGTTGGATTTTGTTCCTACAAAATCAGTATTCAAAGTTCTTGGGGTTTTGAGAAAGATGCTTGGGGATTTGCTTGGTTTCCAACCCAAGTGAGTTCTTGTCACTTTTCTTTTCTAGGATGTTTGAAGTCTTTTGGGACAAATTGGAACTATTCCAATTGAGAGATATGAATTTGGCAGCTTCAATTGCATGAATATTTCATATTCAAGTGCACGCTTTAAACATATATTTTGGCATCAATATGCGCAAGCTTCATTCATGAATATATATGTCTCAACGTGAACACATTGACATCATATGTGTGTATTTAAAACAAGCAACATCAATTGCTTATATATACACTTTTAAACATCTTTTCAAGGTGAGCATATAATATATATATAAACATAGGATTTGTTTCAATTGTATCTCAATACAATAAGATCAATTCAATATCTCTCCAAATCAAATTTGGTCCCTTAAAAATTCTTTCCAAAATAAAAATTAGGATACTTAATCAAATTAGGAATCCTAATTAAATAAAGACTTCCCTATTTAATCTTAAATATGACTCTAATTAATTTGGGTGCTAGCCGACTAAATTAAAGCCCAATAGATTAAATCTTATTTGGCATAATAATTAATTAACTATTAATAATTAATTTAACTCTAAATCCCCAATCCTGGAGATGCTACCAACAGGGAATATGCCGTACTATTCCTTTGAGCCTCTGTCTCTCTGACACTGCTAATCTCACTTATATACATACTTATATATGGGAACAATGCCCAACTCATCACCATAAATGCATAACGCTTTTCCATATTAATTACTCAATTTTACAACACGTTAATAACTCTGATAGTGAACCACTTATAATGCGTTACATATATAATACATGACATATCATTACTCTGACTGACTAGACTCTGTTTCTGACTAGACCTGCTGGACCAAATACCCTAGTGACTGCCATCAGTATCCATCCTCCCGAGCTCGTCCTCCAAGTAAACCTGCAAAACAAAGAAACTAAGAGTGGGGGAGTTAGATCGTTTGAACGATCTAAGTGAGTGGACAGTTTATAAATAAATACTAAAATGCTTTTGAAAACACATGGTTCTAAAATCCAACTTATCTCAAATTAATCTTTTCTGAAAATCTCTTTTATAATTTGAAACCAACTCTTTCTTTCTAAAAACTTTTCTAAAATATGCTTTTCTGGAAATCTCTTATAAACTATTTTTCTAAAAAACTTTATTTCTAGAAAAGCTTTCTCTGGAAATTTTTTGAAAAATGTATCTGAAAAATGTTTCTAAAAACTGGTCTTTGTCTCTGAAAACTTGACGTATGGGGGCGTTACTGACAAGAAACTCACTTGGGTTGGAAACCAAGCAAACCCTCAAGCATCTTCTCAAACCCCCAAGAACTTTGAATATTGATTTTGTAGGAACAAAACCCAACCAAGATCAGCCCCTAACCACCATGAAACTCACGTCCATGATAACCACAAGCTGAAATCAGATTGTATTTTGCTAGCAATGGAGACGCACTAAGTTGCCAAGCTTAGATAAGTCAATTTGAACTTGAAAAGGGGAATCTCTCCCTCACAAGAAATTTAGCCATAACCAAAGCTTAAAAGCTTGAAAGTTTCTCAAAATGTCATGTATGTTATTCCAAAGAAGAAGAAAACAAAGTTTAAATAGGTTACAAAGAGAAACCCTAAAGGTGTGAATTGACAAAAATGTCCCTAAAGTGAAATTACCAAAAGACTAAAAACTACCCAAAGCTTTCACTCAAGCACGTCCCCAAAAGTCTTTTCCCACCTAAAGTAGCTTAAAACAATGATTAGAAACTAATCTAACTTAATCTAATTTGAGTGCTTACATCAAATAGTTAATTGACGTGCTTACTCAATAAACAGGTTCTAAGAATAATTAACCCTAATGACCTGGTCAACTAGCTTAATTACATCATAAATAAAGTCCACATGGGTGGAGGGTTTAGGTTCTCTCTCTTTCTGTAACACGATGAACAGTGAATTAGCTCTCAACTGGGCGATTTGCTTCTTCTCCTTCGTCAACCTGGATCCCTTTGGTCTTCTACCAAATTGATTCTCTCCTCTCAGATCTGCTTTACTAAACTTATTTTCCCCGAAAACCTGATTAATCCCGTTATTTTGATTTCTTTTTACCCTTTTATTTTCTCAGATCTGTATCCCGTTTTTTCACTTTTTTTTCACTTTGTTTTCTCAGATCGGTTTGGTCTTCAACCGTTCCGTTCATCCCTTCTCAAATCTCGGTTCTCCTCTCAGATCTACCCTTTTCTTCTTCTGTCTAGTCTTTCCTCTGATGGCTTCGTCTGGTTTTTCTGTTGGGGGGCCGCGACTCCCTGGTCACAGTCGCAAGGCTGTTAGGTCTGTTTTTGTGAACACTGTACCCTCGCCTCCTTTGGTTCTTGATTCTGGTCGATTGAAGCCCACGACTGGTTATGGTGCTCATCTTCGGCCTCAGTTCCTGCACCGATGTCCGTGACCTGTGTCGAGCCTTATGCCTCAGAAGGAGGTCCTGCTGGAAGATTGGGTTCGTGCCGGTCTGGTTATGGCGCCTCTGAGTCAGTAAGCTGTGCTGGTAATTCTGGTATTGACAGTGGTGGTAAGGTCGAGTATGAGGTGAGCTCGAAGATTGAAGGATGTTTGGGATTTGATTCTGGCACTGATGGTGTAGTTGTTGGTGTCTCGGGTTTTGGATTAGAAGATGGTATCGCCGGCAGTTTGTGTTCTTGTAAGCCTGGGTTAGGGTCACATTCTGTTTGCTCTGCTTGTGCTTCTGAACATGGTGTTGAAGGTAACTCTGTTGGAAGTGTGGTTGCTGGGGACGTGGGTTTGGTTGATGAGGTTTGTTTGGTTTCTGGTTCTGGCATTGGCGTTGATAGGGGTCTGGTAGATTCTGGTCCTGGTTTGGTCGGCAGTCTGAGCATTTGTGGTGCTGCGGTTGGCAGTGATTCTGGTCTTTGTAGAAATGGTAAATTGGCAGGGGAAGCTGATCCTTCTAAACTGGATTGTGTTCCTGGTCTTGTGACTGATGGGGGTATTGGAGGTTCAGAATCTGTTATTGGCGCCGTTGGTTGCGCTGCTGGTGGCATGAAGGTTAATGTCTCTGGATTGGGTGTATCACCTGGGCCTGTTTGTGTTGTTAGCGAGTCTAAACCTGCTGGTGCAGGGGGGTCTGCTAGCAGCTTAGAATTTGGGGTAGTGGAGTTGAAGAATGGTTCGGAAATTGGTGTGAGTCAGGAGGCTGTGCCTGCGTCTCCTGTAGTTGTAGGTGGGGGATACTCTGGTGGACCTAAGAGTTATGCATCTGCTTTGAATGGTTCTTTGGGAGTTGACCATTTCGATTCAACTTATCTGTCTACTGCTTTACATTATGTCACACCTAACATTATAGATGGTAAGGTTGTCGTGTGCCCATCTGCTGAAGTGATTGAAGAAGGAAGTGTGTACTGGAGGAATACTTTAGTGGGTTACTTTGTGGGAAAACGTCTCCCCTTCCAAACTGTTAATTCTATTGCTCACAAGTTATGGGGAAGAATGGGTTTGCTGGAAGTTCTTACCTCCGATAATGGTTTCTTTTTGTTTAGATTCGATAGCCTTCAAGAGGCGAGTGTGGTGTTGGATGAAGCCCCTTGGCATATGGCTAATAGACCTTTGGTTCTAAAACTTTGGCATCCAAATTTATCTTTGACTAAGGAGGATTTGTTCAAGGTCCCGGTCTGGATCAGATTGTTTGACCTACCTTTTCCTTTATGGACGGCGAAAGGGATTAGTTGTGTTGCTAGTGCCATTGGGAGACCTCTCAATGCTGACCATATTACACTGTCCAGGAAACGACTCAGTTTTGCTCGTGTTTGTGTTGAGATTGATGCCCGGAATTCCCTTGATGAGGAGATTGTCTTCCAATACCCTAATGGCACTAGAGTCCCTATTAGGGTTGAGTTTGAATGGGTTCCTGTGAAATGCTCAACTTGTGAAGTTTTTGGTCACTCGGTGATTTCTTGCCCTAAAAAGGCTCCTAGTAAGGAGGTTAAAAAACCTGCCCCGCCCGTTATTCACAAGCCGATTCCTTCTACAGATAAAGACTCTACGGTTGAATCTGCTAAGGTTCAAGAGGGGGCTTGGATCCCGGTCACTAAAAATAAGAAAGGTAAGGGTACTTCTTTGAACCATCATGTTAGTTCGAGTGATGTGGTGCCTTTGATTGCTGAGAGAATTCCTGTTTTGGGTGAGGGTTCTTCTAATGGATTGAATCCGACTTTGGTTACTCATTCTCTACCTGTGATTCCTTCTGAGACTGCTTCTTTGGTGATAGATGGTAATTTGAAAGGGGAAAACTCTATTGACTCCTCACAACTTGGTGAGGATCTTCCTTATACTGAGGTATATGAGTGCTCGCCGTCTGCAGTTTATGATTCGCCTACTCCGTTGGTTAACAGTTTGGCTATTAAGGCTGTTGACTCCCTGGAATCTAAGAAATTGATTTATGGTAACAAATCCAAAAAGGGTTCAGGTGGGAAAAGGAGTCAGAAGGGGAAGTCTTCTGGGGGGGGTCGTCGACGTTGATTTGTGGGTTTGGCCTTTTTTCATCTGTTTTAATGATTTTTGGTTGTTGGAATATTAGAGGTCTCAATGACCCGTTAAAACATGCTGAAGTCAGGAGGTTTTTTAGTGAGGAGAAGCTCTCGTTGTGTGGTTTAGTTGAAACCAAGGTTAAGGAGGTTAATCTTATGAATGTCTCTCGTGCGATTAATCCTTCTTGGAAGTTTTTTTGCCATTCTGATATTAGTCCGTTTGGTCGTATTTGGGTTTGTTGGAATCCAAATGATGTTGTTGTTAGCATTATTCAGTCTTCAGCTCAAGCTATTCACTGTCGTGTGACTCCTATTTCTGGGGTGTGGAATTGTGTAGTTTCTGTGGTTTATGGTGAGTGTGATTACGAGAAGCGGCGAGATCTTTGGGCTGACCTGCTTAATTGTGGTAGTTTGGTTGATGATTCCCCTTGGCTTGTTTTAGGTGATTTCAATGCTATCCGTTCTCCGTTTGAGCATAGTGGTGGATCTGTGGCTTGGCCAGCTTGGAAAGATGACTTGGGTTGCTGTTTGGGTCAAGCTGGCTTGGATGATCTGCAGTATTCTGGGTGTAAGTTTACTTGGTTTAATAAGCAGATTCAGTCTCCTATTTGGCGCAAGTTGGACCGTGTTCTGGTAAATCCTTCTTGGGAGTGTATCTTCCCGGGTTCTTCTGCCCGCTTTCTTCCTTCCCGGATCTCTGATCACTCTCCTATGGTTGTTAAGCTTGCAGAGCTCCCTAAAAGGAAAATTCCCTTTAAATTCTTTCAGTTTTGGGTGGATCATCCTGATTTTCTCTCTGTTGTGGCTAGGGCTTGGGATATTGATGTTCATGGTACTCCAATGTTCCGGTTATGTTGTAAGCTAAAGAATGTTAAAGCAGCTTTGAAGAAATTTAATGTTGAGCATTTCTCTAAAATTTCTTGTCGTGTTTTGGAGATCAGGAAGGAGTTGGATAGAGTTCAATGTGCTTTACAGGACTTCCCCAGTGACCCTGCTCTGTTAGCTGAGGAAGCTTGTCTTTCAGTGAGTTATGGTGATTTGAGTCGGGCTGAAGAAGGCTTTAATAGACAGAAATCTCGTGTTCAGTGGCTTAACCTTGGGGATCAGAATTCTAAGTTCTTCTTTACCGCTATGAAGAGTTTTCATGGCCGTAGTAAGGTTACTTCTATTACTAAAGAGGATGGTACCCGAGTGGAGGAAGATGCTTTGGTTAGAAATGAGATTGTTTCCTTTTTTGAGTCCCTTTTTGGTCCTCAGCATCGTCAGCAGGATTTTGATAGGGTGACCCTCCATTCTGCTATCACTAGACATGTGACTGAGGAGCAGAGTATGGCTCTTTCTCGTGAGGTTGAGGATGATGAGATTAAGGCTGTTTTGTTCAGGCTGAAAGACAATAAAGCTCCAGGTCCGGATGGGTTTAATTCGGGTTTCTTTAAGAAGTGTTGGAATATTGTGGGGGATGATGTCTTATGTGCTATTCATTCATTCTTTTCTTCTGGACGTCTTTTGAGGCAGGTAAATGCTACATCCATTGCTCTGATTCCTAAGATTCCTAACCCTTCCCAGGTTAAGGATTATAGGCCCATTTCTTGCTGTAACACCATTTACAAGTGCATTGCTAAGCTGATTGCGAACAGAATTAAGGTCATTCTCCCTTCAGTGATCAGTCAGAATCAATCTGCTTTTGTCGAGGGAAGGCGTATTAGCGACAATATTCTCTTATGTCAGGAATTGGTTCGGAATTATCACCGGAATAGCGGTTCCCCGAGGTGTGCTCTTAAGATAGACTTGATGAAAGCTTATGACACTGTTCGTTGGGATTTTTTGGTTGAGGTTCTGAGGACTGTTGGTATTCCTGAGAGGATGGTGGGTTGGATTCAGGAGGTAGTGTATGACTACTACGAGATTCTCTGTTTCTATTAATGGTGAGCTGAATGGTTTTTTCTCTGGGGGTCGTGGGTTGCGACAAGGTGATCCTATGTCTCCTTATCTCTTTGTTTTGGCTATGGAAGTTTTATCAGGCCTTCTTCGTAATATGGCTACTGATCCGGGTTTCCAGTTCCATTGGCGGTGTTCAAAGGACCGTCTTACTCATCTCTGTTTTGCAGATGACCTTATGATTTTTTGTAAAGCAGATGCATCCTCTGTTTCTTTGATCAAGGATTGTATTGGGCAGTTCAGTGGTTTATCAGGTTTAATTCCGAATCCAGCTAAGAGTCATCTCTTCTCTTCTGGCATCTCTCTTTCTATGCAAGACCAACTGCGAGATGTGTTGAGATTCCAGGTGGGGACTCTTCCTGTGAGGTATTTGGGGGTTCCTTTGATCTCTACTAAACTTAGGGCCTCTGACTGTGCTTCTCTTGTGGATCGTATTGTTATGCGTGCTAAAAGTTGGAGTTGTAAGTTTCTCTCTTATGCTGGTCGGCTCCAGCTTATAAAGTCTGTTTTGTTCTCCATTCAAGTTTATTGGTCTTCTTTATTTATTCTTCCTAAGTCTGTGATTAGGAAGGTGGAGACTATCCTTCGTTCCTTCCTTTGGAAGGGTAGTGCGCTTATCACTACTGGGGCTAGAGTAGCTTGGAGCAAAATTTGTTTACCTCTTAAGGAGGGGGGTCTGGGTATAAAGAGTCTGGAAGCTTGGAATAGAGCAGCTATTGTCAAGCATATTTGGTTTCTCTGTTCTGGTCAGGTTTCTTCTTGGTCTACTTGGGTTTACTCTTATTTACTGAGGGGGAGAAGTTTTTGGGAGATCCCTCGTCCTTCTGATTGCTCTTGGAGTTGGCGTAAGATTTTGGAGCTTCGTTCTTGGTCCCGTCGGCGGATGAGAGTGTGTATTGGGAATGGCGAGTCGACTTTATTGTGGTTTGATAATTGGCATCCTGTAGGCCCGATTGAGTACTCATTGGGCGAGAGAGTGATTTATGATTCTGGCTTGGATAGGATGGCGAAAGTTGCTTCCATTATCTCTGATTCTGCTTGGCATTGGCCCCCTTCTAGATCTGCTGCTCTTGTTGATCTGGCTCAGACTCACCTTCCGTCTCCTTCTAGTTTGAGGGAGGATATGCTGGTTTGGGAAGATGATAGACATGGGAAATTTTCAGTGGATTGTGCCTGGAATGCTTTGAGGTCGAGGAGACCCGAGATGCCTTGGTCCCGAGTTGTATGGTTCCGGAAATCTATTCCCCGCCATTCTTTTCTTCTTTGGATGTCCATTCAGGGAGGCCTGTGTACTCAGGACAGTCTAATGAGATTTGGTATATCCTCTTGCTCGCGGTGTATCCTTTGTGGTTGTTCGAGTGAGGACATCGATCATCTTTTTTTCAGTGCCTCTTTTCATTGAGGGTTTGGTCGTCTGTGCTAGCCATGTGTGGTTTAGACTGGAGCTGTCGAGATTGGCGCCAAACTATTGAGTGGCTTTGTCAGTTCTCTGGTGCCTCTTTATATCATCTTCTGGTTCGTCTGTCCTTTGCAGCGTCAGTTTACCATATATGGAGGGAGAGGAATGCTCGCACTCATGATATGCCTCTTAGGCCAGTTTCTGTTCTTCTATATGATATTGTTTTTGATGTTCGGAATCGTATTAGTTCTTTACGTAAGGTGACTCCATCTTATGACAATAAATGGCTTCACCTTTCGTGGCACTTGCCCGATGACATCTTTAGTTGATCTATTGTAGCCGTTTGGCTTTCTTCTAGGAGGGCTTGTCCTCTCTAGATCCTGGGGGATGCCCCTTTGCTCTTGTATAGTTTTCTTTTGGTTATAATACTTACCTTATCCAAAAAAAAAAGCCTTTTGGCTTTTTCTAGGAGGGCCTTCCTTCTAGTGCTGGGGTATGCCCATTTGCTCTTGGTATAGCTTTCTTTGGTTTATAATATTACCTTATCCAAAAAAAAAAAGTAACATGTCGATTACAAATGACAAAAATGCCCCCAATTGGCCGAATTCAAACATAGTCCAAAAATAGTCAATCGGGTCAAAAGGGTGCTGGTGCTGAAGCTGCTCTGCTATGCTTTAGTCTGAGCTGATAGGGTCAAATGAAATAGCTTGGGGACCTCTCTGGTTATGCCCATATGTGTCTCTGGTGTGCACTTGACTTGGTTGCTGCAACTGGTCAATAGCTCTGAGCTAGTCCCAAAAGGCCTCTCTGATCTTCTTTGCTCTTTGGCGTGTGATTGGACCTGTTGGCAACTGCATGGGTTCTTTCAAGTTGTTAGCTGCATAATGTAATGTCTCTGGTGTGGTTGGACTCATGTCAGTTACGTATCACCGTCCCCTCATATGCCTAACTAGAGTCAGGAATGCAAATCCATGACTTTGGGGCGTTATGTATCGCCATCCCCCAAAGCATGCCACTCATGTCCCTGAAACTAGTGGTCTTGAGGCGTTACGTATCGCCGTCCCCCAAGCCATTGAACTAGAACTGGGGGTGTGGATCTATGCTACCCTCCAAGCTCTAAAACTAGGATCTAGGGGCATCTATCATCCCTAGTCCTGAACTAGGATCTGAGGGCGTTACGTATTGTCGTCCCCCAGTCCTCTACATGTGCACATGTCATCCGTCAATTCCATGTCTGTATCTAGTTACATACTGAAGTGGGTTTTTTTCCCATGCCTCGAAAACATAAAACTCATGTTTTGAAAACTTCTTTCTTCTAAATCATTTCTCAAAATATGCTTATTCAAAATATAATTGAAAATGAACCTGGCTAACGCTCTAAATGCAAGAAAGTAAGTCTGTCATGTAACATAATAAAATAAAAATCAACTTAAAGGGAAAGTGTCCACTCGCTTATTTGGAACTTGCTGGTGATGCCTTGCAATGGTGGCAGAACCGCATCTCCTGGTGATAATATAAAATTAGCAAAATTCGTTAGTACCAAGGTTGCGAATTATATCATTACTTAACAAAATTTGTTCGTTATTCATGATAACTCATCCTCGATATATTAATAATAATTTAGGGTGGTCTAATAATTTTTACTATGCTTATTCGAGGATCTCACAAGCTACTTCAAAAAACTCCAAATTCTGCCCTCTTCCAGAAAATTTCAGTGCACCAACGCTGACTTTGAAAATTCGGTGCGCTTAATCGGGATTGAATTTGGGGATGAAATTTTAATAGAATACTCCCTTATGTGTCTACTTTATGTTGGCTTTTACGGATCACGATTTTTATTCCTAGAACTCAAGTTATGGACTGAAATTCAGGGGCTATGCGAATGGAAAAAACTGGGCACAGAGGCAGCAGATAGCCTGACTTCAAAAATTTGGTTTGGCTTCATCCTACTTCCAAAAATTCTGATTTTTGGATATGTATTCCTTCATGTATCTAATTTATCCAGAATTTTACGGATCTTAATTTTCACCTACAGAACGCAACTTATAAGCAATAAATCAGACATGTCCAGAATGTGTCCTAACTAAACACATTGTCCATGTTATCTAATTCACTGCCATGTTTGACAAATTTATTTCAACCATTACCACTAGATTTTTCAGCACATTAAAATACATAAGCAATCCTCTAAAGTTCAATATCTATATTCAAGAACCAACCTCAATCACCAACTTCTTATATACTATAAATCAAAGCGTGGATACTAAAGCCATTAAAATTTTCAACACCAACTCAATTCTTCTCTCAAGGCACATCATTCCTATCACACTACTTCATCAACATCTATCAAAGTACCCAACCCATACTTTTTTAAAAATATGACCATCCGGTCATCCCTTCACATGAAATGCATATTTCATTATTATATTATCAAGAAATACCAATCAAAGCATGCTAACAACTCAATCAAAGCTAATTTAGTAATTCAATCCTAGGGTTCATAAGATATGAATTTGGGTGACAAGGAACCCACTTGGATTCGAAATCCAAGCAAACCCCAAGCAACGGACGGAACCCCAAGAACCGCGAATATGATTTTGTAGAAACAAAACCCTTCCAAGGCCACAAAGAAGACCCACAAAGAACTTGCCCTTGAGAACCTTTAAGATGAATCCTTGTAGTGTTTTGCTAGCAATGGAGACGCCACTAAGTTTGCCAAAACTTAGATAAGTCGATTCAAACTTGAAAAGGGGAATCCCTCCCTTACAATAATTCGGCCATAGCCCCAAGCTTTAAGCTTTTGAGTTTACAAATTCGTTGGTTCCTCCTCAAATGAAGAAGAAAGTAAGCTTAAATAGTGTTACAAAAAGAAACCCTAAAGCAAAAAGACAATAATGCCCATAAAAACGAAATTACACAAATATCAAGTCTTTAAGTCTTTAAATGCCTAGAAAGCTTTATTCTAAACTGATTTGGGCCAAGTGAAATGGTTTTGGGCCCTTTCCATCGAAGCCCACATGCATCTCTATTTGTTTGTTGCAGTCGGCCATAAAACTCTGAACTAATCCCGCCATTGCTTCTCTGAGTCTTTTGGTCCTCTGCCTCGTAATTGGCCCTTCTGGTACTTGTAATGCGTCCTTTGGTTTGTTGTCGGCCTGGATCATGTCATCCCCTCCCTCTTGAAAAGGATTCGACCTCGAATCTGTACCTGCATCAAAAGGAGTTAAGTCAGAAACATTAAATGTAGCAGACACATTGTACTTACCTTGTAAATCCAGCTTGTATGCATTGTCATTAATCCGTTCCAAAACTTGAAATGGACCATCCCCTCTCGGTTGTAGCTTAGATTTACGTTGTTCAGGAAATCTCTCCTTGCGCATGTGTACCCAAACCCAATCTCCAGGCTGAAATACCACACGCTTTCTTCCCTTATTAGCATGAGAAGCATATTGCTCATTCTTTCGTTGTATTTGCTCTCTTGCTTTCTCATGTATGTGCTTCACCAAATCGGCTTTCCTTTTTCCATCTAACCCCACATGCTCATCAACAGGCAAAGGTAACAAATCCAATGGAGTTAGTGGCTGAAAACCATAAACAATTTCAAAAGGTGAAAAAGATGTAGAAGAATGAATGCTACGATTATATGCAAACTCAATAAATGGCAAACAATCTTCCCAACTCTTCAAATTCTTTCCAACTATAGTGCTAATAATTGAGATAAAGTCCTATTAACTACCTCTGTTTGTCCATCAGTCTGTGGATGACATGTGGTAGAATACAATAGTTTGGTGCCTAGTTTAGCCCACAACACCTTCCAAAAATGGCTAAGGAACTTAACATCTCTATCTGATACAATACTCCTAGGTATACCATGGAGTCGCACTATGTCTCTGAAAAATAAATCTGCAATGTTTGTAGCATCATCGGTTTTATGACATGCAATGAAATGAGCCATTTTACTAAACCTATCAACTACAACAAAGATTGAATCTCTACCCCTCTTTGTCCTAGGCAAACCTAACACAAAATCCATCGATATATCAACCCAAGGTTCACTAGGTACAGGCAAAGGAGTATACAAACCATGTGGCATTAATTTAGATTTAGCATGCTTACATGTTAGACACTTATCACAAATACGCTCAACATCACGTTTCATTTTAGGCCAATAAAAGTGCTCATGTAAAATAGCTAAAGTCTTAGTAATCCCAAAATGCCCCATCAAACCTCCCCCATGCGCTTCCTTCACAAGCAACTCACGCATACTACAAGCAGGAACACACAACCTGTTCGCTTTAAATAAGAATCCGTCATGAATGTAAAACTTTCCAAAAGATGACTTTGCACAAGTAGCAAAAATCTCACCAAAATCAGAATCACACTCATATAATTCCTTAATCAAATCAAATCCCAACATCCGTGCATGCATTGAAGTAAGTAAAACATACCTGCGAGATAATGCATCGGCCACTATGTTTTCTTTACCTTGCTTGTAGCGTATAACATATGGAAATGACTCAACGAATTCCATCCACTTTGCGTGTCGCTTATTCAGCTTACCTTGACCCTTCAGGTGTTTTAATGATTCATGGTCGGTGTGGATCACGAACTCTTTAGGCCACAAGTAGTGCTGCCATGTCTCAAGTGCTCTCACAAGCGCATATAACTCTTTGTCATACGTGGGGTACCTCAAAGCTGCTCCATTCAGCTTCTCACTAAAATAGGCTATTGGCCGCTTTTCTTGCATGAGAACTGCTCCAATACCTAACCCTGATGCGTCGCACTCAATCTCAAATGTCTTCTCGAAGTTGGGTAGTGCTAAAATGGGTGCACTGCATAACTTCGCTTTAAGGTCCTGGAATGCTCGCTCTTGCGCCTCGCCCCATTGAAAACCAACTGTCTTCTTTACTACCTCAGTCAATGGCGCGGCAATGCTACTGAAGTCCTTGACAA
This sequence comes from Zanthoxylum bungeanum, assembly GCA_019454045.1. Taxonomy (NCBI): domain Eukaryota; kingdom Viridiplantae; phylum Streptophyta; class Magnoliopsida; order Sapindales; family Rutaceae; genus Zanthoxylum; species Zanthoxylum bungeanum. The sequence continues at coordinate 99,247 of SKCR01039673.1, forward strand.
ATCTCCTATAGAAGCTCGCTAACCCATGAAAGCTTCGGACTTCTGTCACTGTAGTTGGTGTAGGCCATTCCTGAATTGCCTTTACCTTCTCCACATCTACCTCGATGCCATCTGCACTCACAACAAAGCCAAGAAAAACAATTCTATCCATGCAAAATGTGCATTTGTCAGAGTTAGCATACAATTGTTCTTTTCGTAAAACATCAAGTACATGCTTCCAAATGCATCACATGCTCATCTACTGTTTTACTATAAACTAAGATGTCATCAAAATAAACCACAACAAACTTACCTAAAAATGCACGCATAACATGATTCATCAATCTCATAAATGTGCTAGGTGCGTTTGAGAGACCAAATGGCATAACTAACCATTCATACAAGCCATATTAGTCTTAAATGCAGTTTTCCACTCATCTCCCTCTCTCATGCGAATTTGATGGTATCCACTCTTTAAATCAATCTTACTAAAAATTTTGGAACCATGCAATTCATCCAACATGTCATCTAGTCTAGGAATGGGGTGACGATACTTTACCGTAATATTGTTGATAGCTCGACAATCAACGCACATACGCCACGTCCCATCTTTCTTAGGAACTAGAAGCACTGGTACTGCACAAGGACTCATGCTTTCCCTTACATACCCCTTGTCCATCAACTCCCGTACTTGCCTTTGTAGCTCCTTTGTCTCCTCGGGATTGCTCCTATAAGCCGGTCTGTTAGGAATGACTGCTCCAGGTATGAAGTCTATCTGGTGCTCAATACCTCTAATGGGTGGAAGCCCACTAGGTATGTCCTCTGTCAGTACGTCACTGTAATCCTGCAAAAGAGATGAAATAGACACAGGAAGCAAATGGTCAGCGTTAGTAAAATAAATATGAGGCTCCTTATAGACTAACAATAGCATGAGCTTGCTAGCCTTGAACGCTTTTCTCGCTTCACCCTCACCCATGTAGAAACTCTTTTTAACTCTCCCTTTTGTTTCCCTCTCACGTTCACTCACACTCCCCTTGGGAACTCCCACGGCCTTGGCCTTATTTTTCTCACCAGATACACCACTCTCACTAGTCTCACCCAAGGTGGTGTTTCCTTTCGCTCTCTCTTTGTCACGCTCAAGTTGCAACTTAACCTGATCTTCATGGACTTGTGCAGGTGTAAGTGGGTATAATGTAATGGGTTTTCCCTTATGCTGGAAAGAGTACTTGTTCTTGAACCCATCATGAATAACCTTCTTATCAAACTGCCACGGCCTGCCCAAAAGAATATGTCCTGCATGCATCGGTATCACATCACATAGGACATCATCTGTGTATGGCCCAATGGTAAAGCTCAACAGTACCTGCTTTGTCACACTTATCTCCCCACAATCATTTAACCACTGCAACTTGTAAGGCTTCGGGTGTCTCAAGCAACTCAACCCCAATCGCTCAATCAAAGCTGTGCTAGCAACATTAGTACAACTGCCCCCATCTATGATCATACTACAACCCTTGCCATTCACACGGCACCTAGTATGGAATATGTTCTCCCTCCTGCTGCACACTCTCATCCTCTACAACAAGTGCACTCAAAGCACGCTTGACAACTAAGGATAAGTTATCCAGCGGGTATGCAGCTCCCTCATGGTCACTAGCATCCTCCAACTCTGGCATCTCCTCCTCAACCTCACTATCGGTAGAGTACACCTCTCCACTCTTTTTATCAATCACTAAGGTACGCCTATTGGGACATTGTGAAGCATAGTGTCCCATGCCCAAACACTTGAAACACTTGACATCTTTAGTTCTAGCAGCTGCACCCTCAGGTTTTGGTCTAGTTTTGCTCGGTTCCGCAGCCTCTTTACCCTTGGCACTAGGTTCGGCCCTAGGCTTATTAAAGCCTCCACTGAATTCGCCTCTAGGCTTGTCAAAGCCTCCATCTCGCTTCTCATTCGGAACCCATTTCCCTTTCCATGCAGAAGTAGCCTGAGTACCAAATCTGGATGTTGACTTTTTCTTGAGTTGCCTTTCTATCTTGATAGCCATGTGAAGCATATCCTCCAAATCAACATAATGATGCAACTCCACCATGTTTGCAATCTCTCTATTCAAGCCCCCTAGAAACCGTGCCATAGTAGCTTCTGCATCCTCAACTACATTTGCCCTGATCATGGCAACTTCCATCTCTGTGTAATAGTCCTCAACACTTTTGGTCCCCTGATACAGATGTTGTAGTTTCTGATACAACTCCCTATAGTAATGGCTGGGTATAAATCTCTCTTCTCATGAGACCCCTAAGTTCTGCCCATGTCTGAACCGGTCTCTCATAGTTTCTCCTCCGAGTAGAGACAAGCTGATCCACCAAATCATAGCATAATCGGTAAACTCAATTGCTGCTAGACTGATCTTCTTCTCGTCTGAGTAGTGATGACAGTTGAAAATCAATTCTATTTTCTTTTCCCATTCTAAATAAGCTTCAGGATCATTCTTGCCTTGGAATGTTGGTATCTTGATCTTGATGCTACCTAGATCACCATCTATATCTCCTCGCCTACCATATCCTCTCCGATCATAATCCCCTCTTCTGGCATCAAATGCACCTCTATCATCAAACCGTCTATCCCTCCTATCATTCCTCCTATCAAACCTCCTATTAGGCCTCCTATCATGCCCAGGCTGAAATCTCTCCTCCACATCATCAAAACCATCAGAATCATCAAACTCATTTTCAGCTTCCTCTTCATCTGGTGGTACATACTGTGGTGGTACACACGACGAGGTGGTACATTGTGAGGTGGTGGTACATTCTGAGGTGGTGGTACTCTGGGACCGCTACCAGTTTGAATACTCTCGACACTCTTGGACAATCTCTCCAAAGCAGTATTCATATTCTCCATCATATCTGTAAATTTCCTATCCAATGCCTCAAGCTTTTCATCAGTAGTTAGACCTGCCATCTCAACACTAAACAAACAGATTAGAAATAACAAGAAAGTAAAACAAATATCTAAATCCTCACACTCTCACGTGTTTACACTCGAATGATATCACTCCACTCGTGTTTGCACTCTATTGGCTTTTACCCGATATTGTGCTCACAATCACTGCCTTTTACCACTCTTGAGTTCGTCCTCAATTCAAATGTGAATCACACTCTATCCAAGAATACAAACCAAATGTAGTCCTCAAGCCAGCATGAAACACAAAGGTCTAATAATAATATATAGGACAGGTGGAAACAAAATACGAACAGGAATAGCAACGACGAAGACTCAATCAATAATACTTAAACTAGAGTATTAGAAATAAGGAGTAAACAATTAGCACAATGGAAAAAAAATAAGCATGCAAATTCGCGGTCGTATGCAATTTCGGTAGAAATTGGCACCGCTATAGAAATTTTGATGGAATACCCTCCACGGGCACCTAAATGATAATATGGAACAAACTAAATTCAACCAAAAAATTCACTTTTTTACTCTTTTTTTTTTTTTTTTTTTTTTTTGCTCAAGTGATCACTATCACTCAAGTCCCTTTTTATTTTCTCTTTTTTTTTTTTTTGATAACGTCAGATGCTAAATGTGGTTCTGATTTCAGAGGTTGATTTAGGTTCTGATTTCAGAGGCTGGTTTTCAAAGCCTGATTTCAGAGTCTGATGATGGTCTGAATCTAAGGTCTGAATTCAGAGGTGGCTGGTCAGTGTCTGATTTCAGAGTCGAATAAGGGTCTGATTTCAGGGTCTGAATTCAGAGGCTAATTTTCAGAGGTTACTGGTCAGAGTCCATTTCAGGGTCTAATTTTCAGAGGTTACTGGTCAGGGTCTGATTTCAGAGGCTACTGGTCTGGGTCTGATTTCAGAGGCTACTGGTCTGGGTCTGATTTCATAGGTTAAGTTTCAGGGTCTGATCTCAGAGTCTGATTCAATGGTTAAGTTTCAAGGTCTGAACTCAGAGTCTGATTCAATGGTTAGTTTCAAGGTCTGAACTCAGAGTCTGATTTCAGAGGCAGATTTCAAAGGTTACGTTTTAGGTCTGATTTCAGAAGCTAAGATTTCAGGGTCTGATTTCAGACTTCACTTAGTTTTCAGGGTCTGATTTCACACTTCACTAGGGTTTAGAGACAAAACACACAGCCGCCAAGAACATGCTTATTTCTTAAACATATGCTAAAGAACAAAATGACTATGACGAACTGATATGAAGAACAGAACAGAAGCCCAGAACTGGAAAAGTGATGAAGATGAACTGATATGCAACTGGAATGAACTGATATGCAGAACACACCAATAACAGATCCAGAAATAAACAAAACAAAAAACAGAATCAAGAACCAACAAGGACTGAAACGAAAATAACAAAGAACAACACACCAAAAACAGATCTAGAAATAAACAAAACAAAAAAAACAGAAACAAGATCCAACAAGAACTGAAACGAAAATAACAAAGAACAAGAGAAAAGTTGGATCGTATTGTTATGCGTGCTAAAAGTTGGAGTTGTAAGTTTCTCTCTCATGCAGGTCGGCTCCAACTTATAAAGTCTGTTTTGTTCTCCATTCAAGTTTATTGGTCTTCTTTATTTAATTCTTCCTAAGTCAGTGATTAGGAAGGTGGAGACTATCCTCCGTTCTTTCCTTTGGAATGGTAGTGCGCTTATCCCTACTGGGGCTAGAGTAGCTTGGAGCAAAATTTGTTTACCTCTTAAGGAGGGGGGACTGGGTATAAAGAGTCTGGAAGCTTGGAATAGAGCGGCTATTGTCAAACATATTTGGTTTCTCTGTTCTGGTCAGGTCTCTTCTTGGCTACTTGGTTTACTCTTATTTACTGAGGGGGAGAAGTTTTTTTGGAGATCCCACGTCCTTCTGATTTCTCTTGGAGTTGGCGTAAGATTTTGGAGCTTCGTTCTTGTCCCATTGACGGATGAGAGTGAGTATTGGGAATGGTGAGAGTCGACATTATTGTGGTTTGATAATTGGCATCCTGTAGGCCCGATTGAGGACTCATTGGGCGAGAGAGTGATTATGATTCTGGCTTGGATAGGATGGCGACAGTTGCTCATTATCTCTGATTCTGCTTGGCATTGGCCCCCTTCTGATCTGCTGCTCTTGTTGATTGGCTCAGACTCACCTTCCGTCTCCTTCTAGTTTGAGGGAGGATGTGCTGGTTTGGGAAGATGATAGTCATGGGAGATTTTCTGTGGATTGTGCCTGGAATGCTTTGAGGTCGAGGAGACCCGAGATGCCTTGGTCCCGAGTTGTCTGGTTCCGGAAATCTATTCCCCGCCATTCTTTTCTTCTTTGATGTCTATTCAGGGAGGCCTTTGTACTCAGGACAGTCTAATGAATTTGGTATATCCTCATGCTCGCGGTGTATACCTTTGTGGTTGTTCAAGTGAGGACATCGATCATCTTTTATTTCAGTGCCTCTTTTCATCGAGGGTTTGGTCGTCTGTGTTAGCCATGTGTGGTTTAGATTGGAGCTGTCGAGATTGGCGCCAAACTGTTGAGTGGCTTTGTCAGTTCTCTGGTGCCTCTTTATATCATCTTCTGGTTCGCGGTGTCCTTTGCAGCGTCAGTTTACCATATATGGAGGGAGAGGAATGCTCGCACTCATGATATGCCTCTTAGGCCAGTTTCTTTCTGTTCTTCTATATGATATTGTTTTTGATGTTCGGAATCGTGTTAGTTCTTTACGTAAGGTGACTCCATCTTATGACATATAATGGCTTCACCTTTCGTGGCACTTGCCCGATGACATCTTTAGTTGATCTCTTGTAGCCGTTTGGCTTTCTTCTAGGAGGGCATGTCCTCTCTAGATCCTGGGGGATGCCCCTTTGCTCTTGTATAGTTTTCTTTTGGTTATAATACTTACCTTATCCAAAAAAAAAACAGAATCAAACAAAAGGAAAGATAGAAAAATCAGACCTTGGAACCCTGAGCTCTAGATACCAAATGACAAGGAACCCACTTGGATTCGAAATCCAAGCAAACCCCAAGCAACGGACGGAACCCCAAGAACCGCGAATATGATTTTGTAGAAACAAAACCCTTCCAAGGCCACAAAGAAGACCCACAAAGAACTTGCCCTTGAGAACCTTAAGATGAATCCTTGTAGTGTTTTGCTAGCAATGGAGACGCCACTAAGTTTGCCAAAACTTAGATAAGTCGATTCAAACTTGAAAAGGGGAATCCCTCCCTTACAATAATTCGGCCATAGCCAAAGCTTTAAGCTTTTGAGTTTACAAATTCGTTGGTTTCCTCAAATGAAGAAGAAAGTAAGCTTAAATAGTGTTACAAAAAGAAACCCTAAAGGCAAAAAGACAATATGCCCATAAAAACGAAATTACACAAATATCAAGTCTTTAAGTCTTTAATGCCTAGAAAGCTTTATTCTAAACTGATTTGGGCCAAGTGAAATGGTTTTGGGCCCTTTCCATCGAAGCCCACATGCATCTCTATTTGTTTGTTGCAGTCGGCCATAAAACTCTGAACTAATCCCGCCATTGCTTCTCTGAGTCTTTTGGTCCTCTGCCTCGTAATTGGCCCTTCTGGTACTTATAATGCGTCCTTTGGTTTGTTGTCCGGCCTGGATCATGTCATTGGGGCTCCCAAATATCAATCTCAAAACTGAAATTAGAGGTGGGAAATAAGATAGAGAGCTTACTTTGCCTGAGAGGAATCTTGGCACCATTACTTCCTACTCAAAATGATGAAAAATTAAAGAAAGAAAATGATTTGTTTTTGTAAGGGAGTGGGAAGCTTCTCACGTTTTTTTGCTTTAAGAGGAAGGTGGACG
>SKCR01039674.1:0-176696 GCA_019454045.1 Zanthoxylum bungeanum
TTGCTAACATGCATTGGCCACGTGTCAACATCACAACAATCTTGTTATCTTACGCCGGACACGTGTCATCATCCCATGCTGTCGACAATACACGTCATTGCTTACGTCAGCGTCGCGACGCTGAGCCAATAATTCAGCTACCGACAGCTGCGTGCCACACGTCATCATCTCATCAAAGCGCGTGCCACATGTCGAAGATCAACGGCGCGTCGTGACGCGTAGCGCTTCACGCGTCGCGACACATGGACCAAATTTTCCCTATAAATTGAGGCCGAAATCAGAATTCCAATTCATACCTTCTTCTGGGAATTTCCTTAAGAATATTAAGAAGATTGTATATTGTTTATTTATTTATAACTTTTTGTATTTAATTTTTATTTTACGCAATAGTTCTTTCTTTATTTTACTTTTCAGTCTTTATTTTACTTTTCAGTATGAGGAGGTAACTCCTCTCTGCTGGGGTGAAAGGTAAAACTTTTATTATTAATATTTAGATTAATATCCCTTAATTATAATATATAAACTATTTTAAAACATGACTTAATGGGATACCACCTTTATGGTCAGTTGGACTAAATTAAATTGATTTTAACCTGACTAAACTGGATACCGCCTTTATGGTCGGTTGGAATTAATCATAAATTTGACTTAATCAGGATACTGCCTATATGGTCGGTTGGTAATGTCATGCAAAGTTTATATATTATAATAAGGGAGATATCTAAATTAAAAGTAAAAAAAATGGATCATCTAACCCCCAACATTTTCTTTATTGCTTTATTTACCTTTTTAATTTCCAAGCTTTACTTTATGTCATTTTCTTTATTTATGTCTTTACTAGTCCTAGATATATGTTGTAACTAAATACCATATCTGGGGTTGTGATGAATTCCAATATCACCGACTTATAAAGGTTATTTTATGATTTGGGTAATATAAAGGTTTATTTATTGAGTCTTAAGCTTAATGCTTCTTATTAACTGGCCACTAATAAGATTGATTTGGTAAACTTAAAATAAACTTGACGAAGAAATTTTAGGTTTCAGCCTTAGACTCAATAGCTCACGATCTCATCTTGGGGCATGGTGACCCTTAGGTAGATTTCCTTCCAGGATAGACATATACCTGTCGGGCGGGGGTAGCCATAATTGCAACTTAATATTAATGAATTCAGGTAATTTGGTTAACATAGACATATGATTAATTGGATTACTTTAGGTGTTTGCATCTGACCATCGACAGAGGATTTTGCATAACTTCGTGTTCCAGGTTAATAAACCAATATATTGCACAAACATGAGATAATTACTTCATCTTTAAAAGATATTGGAAGGATTCACAACCCTATATATTTTTATAATAAGAATTTTCCTTTAATTAACTTTCACACTATTTTATTTACTTATTTTCAGACAAAAATCACAATTCAAACAACAATAAATCTATTAGATACTCATAAGCATTTAACATCATAAATTAATAGCTAAGGTATTAAGTCCTCGTGGGATCGATACATTTTATACTACTTGAGCGATACATGCGCTTGCATTATGTGAGTTATTTCACCGATCAAGTTTTTGGCGTCGTTGCTGGGGACTTATTTATCTTTTACTATTAATTTTAGGGTTAGATACCTTTACTTGTGTCTAATTTCTTTTTACTTAATATTTTATTATGTTTCAGGTTCTCAGACACTACATGAGATGAACCAGAAGATTTGAAATCCATCCGCTTGACCCTGAAATTGAAAGAACCATCAGACAGTTGAGAATGGAAAGACGAGAAGGTCAAAAAGCACTGATCAACATGGAACCTGGACCATTGGAAGTTGCACCACCAATTCTCATTCGAGATAGAACTATTCTGGTGGTTGACGGTTTCATTTCATGTATTGTACTTCCTCTCTTACCAGCAAGTGCGTGTGACATCAAAACATGCATCCAGATGATACATCAATCAGTTCAGTTTGGGGGGAATGCTACTGGAGATCCTAATGCCCACATCATCAACTTCTTGGAAGTTTATGGCACATTCAATTACAACCGAGTGGCAGGAGAAGCAATGAGACTGCATGTGTTTCCATATTCCTTGAAAGATAGAGCTAAGACTTGGCTACATTCATTACCAGAAGGTTCCATCATAACTTGGAACACTCTAGCCACCAAATTCCTTGCAAAGTACTTTCCACCAGCCATAACTGCAAAGCTGCGGAATGATATTACATCCTTTGTACAACATGACTCAGAATCTCTTTGTGAAGCTTGGGAAAGATACAAGGAGTTGCTCAGAAAATGTCATCACCATGATATTGTAAAGTGGCTACAAGTCCAAACCTTCTACAATGGACTTTCTAGACTGATGAGAACTACAATTGATGCTACTACTAGAGGAGCTTTAATGGAAAAAAGAGAAGATCAGACCTAGGATTTTATTGAAGAAATGACTAACAATAATGCTTTGTGGCCAACAGAAAGGAGCATGATTCAACGAATTGTAGGAATCTACGAAGTATAAGCCAACACAGCATTGAGTGACAAGTTAGATCAGATTTGCAAAAGTCTGGATACTCTTAACATGAAGGTTGATGCTGGATCCACAAGTTCACGATATGGAGGAGCACCAGAGGCAGAATCATACAACCAAAATGATGAGACGGTGAATTATGTCAATAATTTCAACAGACAGGGAAATAATACATATTCCAATACCTACAATCCAGGTTGGAGGAATCATCCTAATTTCGCATGGAGCAACAATTAAGAGCAAAGGAACAATCCACCACCAGAATTCCAATAGCAGAACAAAGGCAAGGAGTATGAAAAAGAACCAGGAATAACATAAGTTCTTTCCATGTTGAAAAAGCAACAAGCAACATACGATGCTATATTTCAGAGCCAAACTGCTTCTATAAAGGCACTGGAAAATCAAATAGGATAATTGGCCAATGCTCAGAGTTACAGACCGTAAGGTAACCTTCCTAGCAACACAGAACCAAATCCAAGGAACCGAGGGAATGAACAATGTCATGCCATCACTTTGAAAAGCGGTACTGAAATCAACAAAGATGTTGGAGTCAAAGCATCCACTGAGGAAGTTCCAAAAGAAAGCAGCGAAGCAGAACCACATATGGAGGAAAGAGAAGCAAAAGTAAATGATCGAGAAAGATTCACTCCTCTTCTCACCATTTCCACAGTGTCTCCAGAAATATAAACTAGACAAGCAATTTGCTCGATTCTTGAAGAACTTCAAAAACCAACATATCAACATTCCATTTATAGAAGCGTTGGAATAAATGCCCAGCTATGTCAAATTCATGAAGATATTCTGTCACGAAAATGAAGTTTGGGGAGATTACGAGACAATAGCATTGATAGAAGAATGCAGCACCATCATTCAGAGGAAGCTCCCCCAAAGTTAAAAGATCCTGGCAGTTTCACCATCCATTTGTTGGACAATTGTGACCCATAGCATCACTATTGTAAAAAACATGGTGTTTTTGTACAAATTAACTATGTGACAAGGAAATTGCCTCTTTTATCATTTTGTAATTGGATTACTTGGATATATAAATGATAAAAGTCCATATGATTAGTACCAGATTAATAAGATATGAGACAGTATTAATCCACGAAAGGTTTAATCATTAAATCTCCCTAGTCGTAGTATTATCGAGACTTGACATCGATAATGCAGAATAGGCTAGTATTACACTTGTGCGCGTTATGGAAGCTTAACGACATAGTTCTCATATATTTAAGTATTTGATACTATGCAAGTGTGATAGGAGGTTCTGTTAGCCATTGGACCGAGAACAGCTTCGCTCTAGATAGACCCCTCGGAGTCCCATTGGTATTATGACTGTGTGTCTATGGGAATTCGAATCAGGGTAGGTGTATGTGGTCTTAACTTGAGACTTGCATTGCTAATACTGCGACAATCAGTACCTTTGGTTTTGGTCGTCCATAGCTTTAACAGGTTATGTGTACGCCTCTTTTGGGTTTACTGAGATCATAATATATTGGGTGTGATGTCAAGATGAGAGTATCATTTCAGTCATATGGAGATGATGATCACGCAGGATACAAACTAGTACTCTTAAATGATGCAGCTATCGGGATAGTATGACTAGGTCATGATTATCCAATTACAAAGACTAGTTGCTGATGATCTAATATATGCTTCGTACGGGGCAGACATAATTCCATCCCTAGGCCTAACATGTGACATCCGATACTGGATCATATTACGCAATATATTGTATACTACGCCTGATACATATTATATATTCTTCGTTGAATATTTCTGGAGAATTAGGAAGGCACGGTGCTTTGCTAGAAGCCAACCATGTCTTGTAAATCGGTGAGAACATAGTACGGGGTACGCACGTGTCGGATAGTCCGACAACCGTATTTACTGCCAACATATCCAGGGATCTATTAGGTCACTTCCCAAAGATTCACCGATGACATTTGACTCGAACAGAATTAATCTGGGATTAATATGAGAGAGAAAATTATTCTGGGATTAATTGTGGTAAGAATTTATCTGGGATTAAATTCATCTAGAAGTGAGAACGCGATTAATTTGGAATTAATCGGTAAAATAAATTTAATAGTCAAATATGATTTTTCTATTTAATTTATTTATGTGGGCTAAAATAATATATCAGATATATTAATTGAAATTGGATTTCAATGCGGAATTAAAATTGGATTTTAATTCAAGCGAACAAATTATTTTTAGAATTAATTCGTAAACGACTTTCATAATAATTTTGCTAGGCATTATTATTTAATTAAATTGGATTTAATTACGTAGCGACGGAAAATTCGTTTAGTCGGATTAAACGAACCGGGCCCAAATTGTGTTGTACAAGCCAACTTGAATTTGGAATTTAAAGTAGTGGGACCCACTTTAACTTACATCAACTTGTCAAAAGATGATGGAAGTGGTTGGCAATATTAATTGTACTTTGGAAGTCAAAACACACACTTTTCACAACTTAAGTAACATGTTTTTGGAAAACACAAAACACTATTCATTCTCTCTTTTATCTCTCCATGGCCCGAATTTTGCTCTTCTTGGAGGAGAAATTTTCTTTCAATTTTGTTCAAGCTAGCACTTAAAGGAGTCAAAGTGAGGTGTTAGGGAAACTCACCCAAGATTTTGGAACTCAAAAAGAAAGCTTGGAGCTTCTTCATCATCCAAGAAAGTTTTGAAATTTCTCCCAACACAATGTAAGTATTTCCGCAACTTATCTTGTAATTATTTCACATACAAATCAATGTTTAGAGATCCTTGCATGTCTAGGATACTAACAATGGTATCAAGAGCCACCTAAACTTGATTTTAATTTCTAGGGTTTAGGGACTTTAATTTGGGTATTTTTGCTTGGAGCATGATTTTTCCAAATTGATTGTTTGGTTATGTTTAGATGATGATAAATTAGATTTGTGCATCATCGGATTTGAGAAAATTGATTGGATCAAAATTTCCCCAAATACCTTATCATGGCCGAATGTACCCTAGTAATATGCTCATGGTGATTTTTTTGAAAATTTGACAATTGGATGTGTTAAAAGCAATGAAATAAATCTTTTATGTAGATTTAATTGGATTGAAATCAAATTGAGTGTTATTTCTTGCTATTGCCGTGAGTTGAGCATGTTTTTGGATGGATTGATTTTGCCTCAATTTGAGTTTGGACATGAATTTGAGAATTAAAGTATGATTAATTTAATTAATTGAATTTTGGAAACATTAGATTAATTGATTAATTGTATTAATTACACTTTAATTAAATTAATGTGATATTTAGAATATTTTGTTAATATAAATTAGTCTTTAAATTGGATTGGGCTAATTTTGTTATATTTGGGCTAAATGGGCTTAGTTGTGCCAAATTTGGTTTTGGACAATTAGGTTGGATCCAATTGGGCCTAAAACCAACTTTCCATAAAGTCTAAATATGACTATTGAGCCTTTAATAATTTATTAGGCCTAATGGGCCTGAATTAATTTTTGGCATAGGGGTGATTCCTATTTGGGCCTTGGCATTTTGGGTTTGATCCATTATGGCCAAAGCACATGCCTAAAGAATTAATTGAAAGCCCATTGGACTTTAATTGAATAAGTATTGAAGCTTATTGGGCCTTTGAGACCCATTTAGATTGGATTTGGAATCCTAGTCGAAAAGGCACTATAATAAGTGTAATTATTTAATTTGGAATTAAATAATTAATTAGTATTGGATACAATTTAAATTGGATTTTAAAATTATAGTTCGATATAATTCAAGAATACGTACTTTGAGTATTTATTCTTAAACGAGTTGGATTCACGCAAATCAAATCGTTGTATGAACATTAGATGGTCACTAATCAAAGATCAATTAATTGGATTACATTGATTGACAACATGTTTTGTGTGAATACTTGGATGTATTTGTATGAATAATGTATATCATATGGATATTAGTTGGTGGGGGCATTTTTGGAAATTGTTGTAAATTTGGAATTTAATAAATTGGACCTGCGGTCCAGCCTTTTGCCTCCTTATCTCTTTGTAATTCTATTCTCACCAATTCTCCTCAATGTAAATGAGGTTTCTTTATGTGTTATGTAATTGGGTAGAAGATTGTAAAGTGCTAGCGTGAGAGAGGAAAGAGAGAGTGATTTGTTCTAAGAACAAATTGTATTATATATCCATCTGCATATCATTATTATTTTATCGCGCCTTATTATGCTTTTAGAATGTATGTTTAAGGGTATATGATGAGACCTAATCAAAGATAATAAATTGGTTGCCAATTTACGAGAAAAAACCCTCACTTTAATATTAAGCTTTTTCCTTCCATTGAGTGGTTCTCTATAAAGATCCAAGATTGACTTTGATTTGTTGGCCAAAGTCAATCGCGGATGTGTTTGAACCATATAATCTTTGTTATATATCACATGTCTTGGGCAGTTGTGACTTGTTGGCCAAAGTCAAGGTCACTTCTGTATGTCGTTGTGGATTACGAAGCTTTCCCACTATCAATGGTCGCGTTTAACTGGAATCATTAAGCTTGTTGAGCCAAAGCCAAGGCTTAGTTGATTCAGAGGAAAAGGTTAGGAAATATATTGGATATATGTTTTGGACTTGGAGGTCCACCTACCGGATCTAGGAATTGGATGGGATCCAATTGATCTTATAAATCTACCTAGTTAAGTTTCATACAACTTGTTGGCCAAAGTCAAGGCTGTGTGTTATTTAATGGGATCCTACCCCACTAGGAAATTAGGTTTCCCGAGTACTCAACAGAGGGTTAGAGGCCAGTATAAATTTGCAATTTCGTTTAATACTTACTGATACGCGCTCTTTTATTTTATTTATCATCGTTATATATATATTAGTTGGACTAATATTCGTTTTATTGATTTCTTTGAACAGTTAGACTGTACAAGACACTACTCCACTTGTAGTTGGTTATATACTTGGACTATAATAACCATTACATTTTGAGTGTACCCGATATCGTTGATTGGATAGTTGGACTATTACAATCAAGATGGCTGGAAAGATTAGCGTTAGGGACATCATCATGGGCGATAATATCTTTAACAACTCTAATTTTCCAGATTGGGAGATGAATCTCAGGATTGTCCTGGGAGCTGAGAAGTTTCTCTATGTTATAGACAGACCTCTCGGCCTTGAGCCCGGACATGAGTGGGTGGTTGATCATGAGCTTTGGAAGACTCATAGTGATGACAACTCAATTGCTCAATCTGTCATGCTTGCCGCAATGAATCCTCAGTTTCATCGTTAGAACACATGATTGGATCCTTATAGTATGATGTTGAAATTGAAAGATCTTCATAGATCTAACATTAGATCTCAGAAGTACGAATTACAAAAGAAGCTCTTTCGCTCGCGTATGTCAGAGGGTACATCTGTCGAGCACTATGTATCGCAGATGATTGCTGACATCGAACAACTAGGTCAGCTGGGCATAACCTTTGAGGCCGAGACTTCTATAGATTTGATTTTACAATCTCTGTCCGACTGCTGGGACGGGTTCGTCATGAACTATAACATGATGAACCAAGAAATGACTCTTGGAGAGTTAATTTCGATGCTGAAAGAAGCTGAGCTAGAGCTTGTAAAGGGCAAGAAGCGCAAGACGCATCTTACTTCGACATCTCAGAAGGCCAAGGCTTGGCCGAAGGCTTCTGGAGGTGTGAAGAAAAAGAAGAAAAATGACAAGGCTAAATCATCACAGTCTTCTGTGAAGACTAAGGACATATCCCAAGATGTTTTCCTACACTGTGGAAAATGGGGTCACTAGAAGCATGACTGCCATGAGTACAAGGAATGCATGAAGGAAGTGAAGACGGGCAAGGCTCTGGCTTCAGGTATGTTTGTTATAAACATATCCACTACTAGTTTTGAAAATTGGATTTTTGATTCTGGATATGGTACTCACATATGTACTGATGTGCAGGATTTGTTGATTAGCAGGAGACTGACTTCAGGCGAGATCGACCTACGAGTCGGAAACGGGACGAGAGTCGTTGTTTTGGCCGTTGGGACCTATGTTTTGTATCTGCCCTTGAGGCATGTAATTACATTAGGTGACTGTTATTTGTACCTAGTTTGACTAAGGAACATCATCTCTGTATCTTGTTTAACCCGATACGGGTATACCTTTGTATTCCGAAACACTGGGTGTTTTGTATATAAAGATGACATTCTGATATGCACAACAGATGTTAATAATGGTCTTTATATTTTGAATATAAACGAATCTCAAACATATAATATGACAACACAAAAGGCTCAAATTGAGTAAAACAGATGAAACATATATGTGGCATTGTCGTCTGGGACACATTGACAAGACTCGTATATCCACACTTTCGAAGAGTGGATACTTGGACGGATTTGATCCTAATTCATATGATGTCTGCGGATATTGTTTATTAGGCAAAGTGCCTAAAACACCTTTTTAGCAGTAAGGGTGTACGTGCCACAGAACTGTTAGCCCTCGTTCATAGTGACGTATGTGGGCCCATGTCTAGCCAGGCTAGAGGTGGATATGAATACTTCATAACCTTTAGAGATGAGGCATCACGTTATGGTTATGTGTATCTTATGAAACACAAGTCGGAAACTTTTGATAAATTCAAAGAGTTTCGACACGAAGTAGAAAAATAGACTGGCAAAAGTATTAAAAATATTGCGGCAGGACCGTGGTAAAGAATACTTAAGCAATGAGTTTCAAGATTACTTAAAAGAATATGGTATTCTTTCACAATGGACTCCTCCCGGAACACCTCAATTGAACGGTGTGTCCGAACAGAGAAACCGAACTTTATTGGACATGGTAAGGTCAATGATGAGTCACACTGAGCTACCAATTTCCTTCTGCGATACGCATTGAGCAGTGCAATACTTATTTTGAATAAGGTTCCGTTAAAGTCTGTTGGACAGACTTCATATGAAATATGGACAGGAAAGAAAACGGGGGGTTCTCATTCCTGAAGATTTGGGGATGTCGGGCATATGTTAAACGTTTGGATGGTACCAAACTAGAACCCAAATCGGATAAGTGCCTATTTGTATGGGTTTATGATCTTACCTCATGTAGATATTAATCATATTGAGGAATATAAATCGGCTACGTATGAGGAAGCGATACAAGGTATCGAATCTGCTTTATGGCAAGATTCCATGAATTCCGAAATGGATTCCATGTATACCAACCAAGTTTGGACACTGGTTGATGTACCAGAAGACATTGTGCCTATTGGTAGCAAATGGATCTTCATGGTGAAGACAGAAATGGATGGAAACATACAAACGTACAAAGCTAGGATTGTATCGAAATGGTATCATCATCAATATGGTATCGATTACGACGAAATCGTTTACCCGTTGTCATGATAAAATCCATTCGGATAATGCTTGCTAATACTACATACGATTATGAAATATAGCAGTTAGACATCAAAACTACTTTCCTTAACGGAAACTTTTTGGAGGATGTTTATATACAGCAGCCTGACGGTTTTGTCATGCCAAAACATGCAAACAAGGTTTGCAAGTTAAATCGATCTATTTATGGATTGAAGCAAGCATTGTGTTCTTGGAACCAACGTTTTGATGAGATCATATTACAATATGGTTTCATTCAAAACGAAGATGATTCTTGTGTATATAAGAAAGGTTAGTGGGAGCGCAATGACATTCATTGTCATATACGTTGATGATGTATTGCTTCTTAGCAATGACATTCCTATAGTATAATCGGTGAAAGCTTGGCTTTCATTAAAATTATCCATGGAAGACTTGGGAGAGGCAACCTTTATTCTAGGAATAAGGATCTATTGGGATAGATCTAAAAGTTGTTGTCACTCTTCGAGAACTCATACATTGACAAAGTGTTGAAGAGATTCAACATGGATCAGTCCAAAAGGGGCTGCTTCCGGTGTCACATGACGTCTATCTATCTGAGGACATGTGTCCTAAAACTGAAGATGAGAGAGATTCAATGAATCAGATACCGTTCGCTTAAGCAGATGGATCAATCATGTATGCCATGATATGTACGTGACCTGATGTCTCGTATGGTTTGAGCATGTGCAGTCGCTATCAGGCCGATCCAAGTGATGGTCACTAGATTGATGTAAAGAACATCATTGAGTATCTTAGACGAACTAAGGATGCTTTCTTAGTTTATGGGGAAAGAGAATTTGAGGTGACTGGTTTCACCAATGCAAGTTTCCAAACCGATAAATACGATTGTAAATCAAAACCAGGGTACATATTAGGTTTGAAAAATGGAATAGTGAGCTGGAAATCTTCCATGCAAGATACTGTTGCTGATTCAAGAATAAAAGCGGAATACATTGCTGCTGCTGAGGCAGTAAAAGAAGCATTTTGGATTTATAAATTCCCAATTGGATTAGGAATAGTTCTATTAGCAGCTGAGCTGGGCTACAACATAGGCTAAGGAACCACGGTCTCATCAATTATCCAAGTATATACTTCGACGGTTTCATCTGATTCGTGAGATCATACATCGTGGCAATGTCAAGATCGAAAGATTGTTTCAGATGATAACCTTGCATATCCGCTGATGAAAGCAATATCTCAGCAAAAGATTGAGCGACCCGTACATAGTTTAGGTGTTGGACACTTGATTGATTGGCTATAGGCCAAGTGGGAGATTGTTGGACAATTGTGACCCATAGCATCACTATTTGTAAAAGACATGGTGTTCTTGTATAAATTAACTATGTGACAAAGGAAATTACTCTTTTATAATTTTTTAATTGGATTACTTGGATATATAAATGATAAAAGTCCATATGATTAGTACCAGATTAATAAGATATGAGAGAGTATTAATCCACAAAAGGTTTAATCATTAAATATCCCTAGTCGTAGTATTCACGAGACTGGACATCGATAATACGGAATAGGCTAGTATTACACTTGTGCATGTTATGGAAGCTTGACGATATAGTTCTCATATATGTAAGTATTGGATACTTAAGCAAGTGTGATAGGAGGTTCTGTTAGCCGTTGGACCGGGAACAACTTCACTCTGGATAGACCCCTCGGAGTCCCATTGGTATTATGACCATGTTTCTATGGGAATCCGAATCAGGGTAGGTGTATGTGGTCTTAACTTGAGACTTGCATCGCTAATACATACGACAATCAATACGCTTTGGTTTTGATCGTCCGAAGCTTTAACAGGTTCTGTGTATGCCTCTTCTGGGTTTACTGAGAATCGTAGTATATTGGGTGTGATGTCAAAATGAGAGTATCACTTCAGTCATATGGAGATGATGATCACGCATGATACAAAACTAGTACTATTAAATGCTGCAGCTATCGGGATTGTATGACTAGGTCATGATTATCCGATTACATAGACTAGTTGTTGATGATCCGATATATGCTTCGTACGTGGCAGACACAATTCCAGCCCTAGGCCTAGCATATGACATCCGATACTGGATTGTATTACGCAATAAATTGTATACTATGTCTGATACAAATTATATATTCTTCTTTGAATATTTCTAAAGAATTGGGTAGGCACGGTGCTTTGCTAGAAGCCAACCATGTCTTGTAAATCAGTGAGAATGTGGTACGGGGTACGCACGTGTCAGATAGTCCAACAACTGTATTTACTGCCAACATATCCAGGGATCTCTTGGGTCGCTTCCCAAAGATTCACCGATGACATTTGACTCGAACAGAATTAATCTGGGAAAATCATGAGAGAGAAAATTAATCTGGGATTAATTACGGTAAGAATTTATCTGGGATTAAATTCGTCTAGAAGAGAGAACGCGGTTAATTTGGAATTAATCAGTAAAATAAATTTAATAGTAAAATTGGATTTTTCTATTTAATTTATTTATTTGGGCTAAAATAATATATCAGATATATTAATTGAAATTGGATTTTAATGCGGAATTAAAATTGGATTTTAATTCAAGCGAACGAATTAATTTGAAATTAATTCGTAAGCGACTTTCGTAATACTTTTTCTAGGCATTATTATTTAATTAAATTGGATTTAATTACGTAGGGACGGAAAATTCGTTTAGTCGAATTAAAAGAACCGGGCCCAAAGTGTGTTGTACAAGCCAACTTGAATTTGGAATTTAAAGTAGTGGGACCCACTTTAACTTACATCAACTTGTCAAAAGATGATGGAAGTGGTTGGCAATATTAATTGTACTTTGGAAGTCAAAACACACACTTTTCACAACTTAAGTAACATGTTTTTGGAAAACACAAAACACTATTCATTCTTTCTTTTATCTCTCCATGTCCGAATTTTGCTCTTCTTGGAGAAGAAAATTTTCTTTCAATTTTTTTCAAGATAGCACTTAAAGGAGTCAAAGTGAGGTGTTAGGGAAACTCACCCAAGAGTTTGGAACTCAAAAAGAAAGCTTGGAGCTTCTTCATCATCCAAGAAAGTTTTGAAATTTCTCCCAACACAATATAAGTATTTCCACAACTTATCTTGTAATTATTCACACACAAATCAATGTTTAGAGATCCTTGGAATGTCTATGACACTAACACCCTTGCACCATAATAGAACATAACTTCAACAAGGCTTTGTGTGATTTAGGTGCTAGTGGTAACTTAATACCTTTTTCCATTTACAGAAAACTGCAGATTGGAGAAGCAATACCCACCTCAGTCTCTTTACAACTTGCTGATGGAACGCTCACACTTCCGAGAGGTGTAGTGGAAGATGTATTGGTTAAAGTCGAAAAATTCATTTTCCCTGTAGATTTCATTATCCTCGGGAAACCATTCTTGGCTATAGGTCGAACCATTACTGATGTACAAAAATAAGAACTAACCATGAGGGTACAAGACCAAGAAATGACATTCAATGTTTTCAAAGTAATGGAATTCCCGAATGATGAAAAGAATGAGGAATGTTTCAGACTTGATGTGATAAATGGTACCATTCACAACTTCGATGCAATGCAAAGTTCCACTGACAAACTTAAAGCATGTCATCTACATGTGATGTTGGGGATGGTGCTCAAAGCGCCAATTCTCCGTTGTATTTCCTTGTAAGTTCTCTTGTAAATATTTTATTATGAATAAAATAAGCAGTTTCTAAAATATAATATGTCTCTTTATATGGTAAAGACGTAATTGACCTTAGAATGATTAGTCATGATGCAATTGCAAAAGGGTCGCAACTGACATTGAGTTGTATCGTGACGCTGTCATTCTTAGACAGTTCCTGGTCAAGGTTTACACTACTTGGTCAGTAAAGTAAACTCGTTGAGACCGGTACATGTCATATAATGTAATATTGGATTCCAATGGTTTCTCAATGAACCATGAGTCTTGGAGACTCATATAGACGTGTAGGTATTTATAGCGGATAAACAATGAATGACTCACCGAAGATTCTTAATGGACGGTACACCAACTTTAATAAGAATCTTCTCGGGTTGAGTAGCATTTGTGATTCTTTGACTTGAGACACCATTGTGGGCATATGAGACATCTTCCACACTTAGATGGACGTCACCGATCTATTTAGATCATACCTCCGCCTGTTCGTTGGGTGTGGACTGATCGTCAGGATATCATGTGTGTATCAAGATATGATCTGCCAGTTCTGTATGCAGAGCATATGTATCCAGTATAGAATTAGAAATCTGTTAAATCCATGGGCCGTGGTACAATTTAAAAGTGAGTTCTAATTGTTATTAAGAGATTGCTAATAAAGACGTCGACGAGATTGTCCCTGTAGAGATTTGACGTTTACATCTATATCTCTGGGATATATCTGGATACCTATGACGGAGGAATTAAACATAAGCCATGACCTCGACCTGTATGATTCAGCGAGTTTATTTGTGGTCCTCATAATTTACAGGTGAGTAAATTATGGACATGAAATTGGATTTTGTGACGGATATGCCTGAATTTTGAGAGTCTCACTAGTGAAATATACTCGTAGAGCACTAGGGAAACTTTAATGAATAATACTGATTATTTATAAGTCGTTTAAAAGTTAAACGAAAAATACATGCGAAAGGACCTAATGGTCATTTCCTAATTATTGTGTATTTGTATTTAATGATAGATTTTATTCAATACACATTAATTAAATGTCAAATTGTGATATTTGACATATATCATAAATGTATATGTATTTGGATATTTAAAGTAAATATAATACATATATTTAAAATATTTATATTTAATTAATTATTTAATTATTAAATAATTAAATTAATTAAAAATATAAATATCTTAAGTTTTGATATTTTTGGAGGTGCCTTGAGTTGTTTTATTTGACTTGTTGAAAATCATTAAATGGTGTAATAATCATTTAAATAAGTTGATAAAGTTAACTTTAATGAAACGAAAATTAATACCTAGATATTTTGTATACTCACAAATTCGGCCAAGAAATTTTTGGTAGAGTATATATTATTTTGTTTCATTTTCAATAGGTTAGGTTAACAAGTTACCAAAAACAAACAAAAAAGAGTTGAGAGCAAAAGTTGAAGAACAAAAAGGAAAAGCTTTAAATACTTTGATTTTGTAAGTTTTCTTTAAATCTTTCAACTAAGAAAATGTTTCTATCATGCTTAGCTTCAACATGTGTTACTATGATGTTGTCTGTACACTTATAGTTTGTGTTTTAAATGGTTATGTACTTGGTTTAAAGATGAAAGCATGTATGGTATCCAAGTTAGCTTGAAATGGTTTCATAACCTCTCTTTTGATTATTTGATCATCAAGTTGCCATTCTAGAGTTTCTAAGCCAGTCATTGATGACCTACAATTTTTCTTGAGTTGTTTCATGATGGTGAGACTTTTTTGGTGTGGTAAAGTTTGAATTAAAGTGTTGGATTTAATTGATTTGGTATATTTTGTCAATTTGAAGAAATTATAAAATTAGGGTTCTTAACCCTTTCCAAATTTAGGGATTTTCATATATGTGATGTATTATGTTGTTTATATTATGCATATTAATTTTTGAGATGATTGTATTTGATATTGATATGTTTTGAACAAAAATGGACCAAATTACAAAAACTAAAAAATTGTGGGGTTGTTCAGCAATTTAGAATTTTTTGGGGATTTTGTTGCAATCTGATTTTGATGTGTTGGACATGTTGGAAATCAATTAAGAATTGATTTAGAATCATCCAAAATTATATTTGACAATTTTAAGGACGATAATGATCAATTTGTAATTTTTTGGGCCAATTCGGCAATTACCAATAAATTTGATTTCTTATGTAAAAATTCAGTTTTTAAGTATTGGATAGTTAAATAAATAAGTTTATTTAATTGATCCAAAAAATATTATTGAAATCGGAAAATTTTGATTTTCCGCGTTTCCGCTGCGTTACCGGATTTCCGCCATAAAACCCCTATAAAATGGTATCAGAACGAGTCTGATTCTGGACACCCTGATATGATTATGACTTTTAAATTCAATGTTTAATTTAATCTTTACTTTATGCATGGATGTGTTTATTTAATTTGATTAAATAAAGTAAAAAAAAAACATCTTTTGTGGAAAATCCCTAATTAATAAGGTTTATGATAATTATGTATTTGATGCATGTTATGTGGTCCGTCTTGTCAATACGGTTTATGGATATCTTTTCTATGGCTACATCCGAAAACGTGCCAAAGCTGTGAGGGTGTAGCCGATAGATATTTATTTATGCCGGATGTATATCTGATACTAGATAAATTTAAGCGAAAGCGGAATCCTAAACGTGCCAAAGCTGTCAGGGTTACGCAAGTAGCTTGAGTTTATCATTAAAGAGTTTAACCTTGGTACGCCTCATTGTGAACTTGCCAAAGCTGTCACAACGAGAAACGACCATGACCGGAAACCCATGAGTCACTATTGAGTGATTGACAATGAGTTGTCTACCTGATGAATATACGTAGGCGAGAACGTGCCAAAGCTGTGAGCTGAATTATATTCATGGGATCCACCTTTCACTATTTGTATTTAATTTAATTATTAAATCTTTATATTCTGTTTGAGGATTACAATATTGCATGATTTAGTGGGAGTGACATTTTTAGATTAAAAATCCATGATCTAGTAAATACTTTCGATATTATTTAAAACTGTTTAAATTGTGCTAACCGTTTTTTATAATCTATATGATAGATTTACGATGGCTACACAATCGACTAATCCGTTTGTGCGTATGTTTGATACGAACAAACTTAAAAGTGCTGAGAACTTTGTCGATTGGGATTTGGATTCAAGGATTGTCCTTGAATCCGAAAAGTTGGGATATGTACTCGAGGGTCCGCTGCCCCTTGTTGTGTTTGAGGACGCAACACCGAATGAACTACAATTTTTCCAATCTTGGAAATATGATGATTTAAAAGTTAAATCATACATCTTAAGTTGCAATGGAATTGTTCCATGAGCGACTGGACGAAGGGCAAGCTGTAAGCTCGCATGTTCTTCACTTGATCGATTGGCTCGAACAACTGAGGCAACATAATCTCCATATGAATGACATTCTCGGTAGGAGTGTCATTATTGATTCGTTCCCAGCTTCTTATCACCAATTCATGATGTATTTCAACATGAATGTGATTATCTGTTCCTACCATGAACCGCATATGATGCTGATCACGACGGAAGAGGACCTAAGGAAGGGAGTACCGACTCACCCTCCGAAACATACTTCACTCTCTGCTTCTTCCCAGGCCCGACCAAATGGGAAAAAAGACGAAAGTGAAGAAGAAGAAGGGTTTCGGTCATCCATCACAAGGAAAGATAGCAAAGCCCAAGAGGGCGTCTGAAGACAAATGCCATCACTACAGCAAAGTCGGACACTGGAAAAGGAACTGTCCTGACTACGTTGCCCAAATAAGGAATGAGAGAGCATCTACAATAGGTACATTTATTTTTCCAGTTATTGATATCTCACTAGCTTGTGAAGTTGTTACATCCAGCTGGATTTTGGATTCTGCTTGTCCTGTTCACATTTGCAATTCGTTGCAGGGGCTGAAGGAAATTAAGAAACTGAAGCCTGGAGATGCAGTTGCGCTTTGGGAGTGGAGACTCTCTGGATGCAGCGGCAGTAGGAGTATGCGAGATCCCTTTGTCGAATGAGAGCCTTTTGTTATATGATTTCTTTGTTATACCATAATGCGTAGCAAATATTATATCTTTTTTTTATTATATATAGAAGGTTATCATGTTAATATTAAGAACTATTCTTTGTATTTATATGATAAACGTAATATTCAGATCCTTTGTTGTCCAAATGAGCATGGTCATTATACATTGCATGCTTCTAGAGATATTTTTAATACTAGGATTAATAAACGTAGTTTACCTGTAGTTAATAATACTGAACTATGACATATGAGGCTAAGTCATATAAGCGTTAAACATTTTACCCAATTTGTTAGTAATAGTTTGATACCAGATCTCACCATTGAACCCTATCCAACTTGTGAATCATGTATTCAGGGTAAGATGACCAAAGCCTCATTTTCTGATGTTAGACATCGCGCCACTAACTTACTGGAACTCATACATTCTGATGTATGTGGTCCACTAAGTCAGACTGCTCACAGTGGTTATTCGTACTTCATTACCTTTATCGATGATCTATCATGGTATGGTTATGTCTATTTGATGAGACATAAATCGGAAACCTTTGAAAAGTTCAAAGAGTTCCGTAATGAAGTAGAAAAACAAACTGGTCAATATATTAAATGCCTTCGATCTGATCGAGGTGGCGAATACATGAGCAGTGAGTTTATGGATTATATGAAGGAGAATGGGATTCTCGCTCAATATACTCCTCCAGGTACTCCACATCACAATGGAGTTTCTGAGAGGAGAAATCAGACTTTATTGGATATGGTCCGATCTATGTTGAGTTTTACAGATTTGCCCTATTACTTATGTGTGTACTCTATTTTAACAGCTGCACATCTGATGAGTAAGATTCCTTAAAATGATGATCCTACGACTCCATATGAGATATGGACCAATAGGAGACTAAATCTTAATTATATTAAGGTTTGGGGTTGTCCTGCCTATGTCAGGATGGCTCAATAAGATAAGCTTTTGCCTCTAGGGTAAAAGTTTAGGTTTTTTGGATATCTTTCGAATATGAAGGGATATTTATTCTATGATACTGAGCATCGAAATGTGTTCGTACCTCGCTTTGCAAAATTTCTAGAGGTAGAATTTTTGTCAGAAGGTGGTAATCATAGACAGATTGAACTTGATGAAGTCCAACTTGAAAACAACGAAACAACGGAGGAACCTGAAGTTCAAGTAAATAAATAACCTTCAACACACACACTTCGTAGGTCACAAAAGGTATCTAGACCTCATGAACGCTTGTATCTGATACAAGAGAAGAGTCTCGATGTTTTCTTAGTTGAATAGACTGAGCCTTTTACCTATAGAGAATCGACGTTGGATATCGACTTTGTGAAGTGGGAAAGTGCCATGAAATCCGTGTTAGACTCAATGCATGAGAATCAAGTTTTGGACTTGGTTCCGCTTCCCGAAGGAATTATTCCTATCAGTTTTAAATGGGTTTACAAGAGGAAGCGCGGGCCTGATGGAAATGTTAAAACTTATAAGGCCCGACTGGTAGCAAAAGATTACACGCAGTGACCTGGCATCGGCTAGGATGAAACTTTTTCCCCAGTAGCAATGCTTAAGTCTATTAGGATTTTGCTTTCAATTGTTGCGTATCATGATTACGAGATTTGGCAAATGGATGTCAAAACAGCTTTTCTAAATGGATTTCTTGATGAAGAAATCTATATTGAACAGCCGGAAGGGTTTGCGTCCAGCAAGAACTCAGGTATGGTATGTAAGCTTAAGAAGTCCATTTATAGACTTAAACAAGCTTCACGAAGTTCGAATCTTCGATTCGATGAGATTATTAGATTTTCTGGTTTTCTCAAGAATTCGGAAGAATCCTGTGTGTATCAGAAGACCAGTGGGAGCATGGTGGTATTTTTAGTCCTCTATGTTGACGACATTCTAATCATTGGGAATGATATAGGGATGATGCAAGGCGTCAAAGCTTACAATTGATATTGGCACTAGAGCAAGTGGGAGATTTTATTGGGGTTGGTGCTCAGAGCGCCAATTCCCCATTGTATTTCCTTGTAAATACTCTTGTAAACTTTTTATTATGAATAAAATAAGCAGTTT
This sequence comes from Zanthoxylum bungeanum, assembly GCA_019454045.1. Classification (NCBI taxonomy): domain Eukaryota; kingdom Viridiplantae; phylum Streptophyta; class Magnoliopsida; order Sapindales; family Rutaceae; genus Zanthoxylum; species Zanthoxylum bungeanum. The sequence goes on from SKCR01039674.1 coordinate 19,736, forward strand.
CTATAATATAATATGTCTCTTTATATAGTAAAGACGTAATTGACCTTAGAATGATTAGTCATGATGCAGTTGCAAAAGCGTCGCAACTGATATCGAGTTATATCATGATGTTGTCATTCTTAGACAGTTCCTGGTCAAGGTTTACACTACTTGGTCAGTAAAGTAAACCCGTTGAGACCAACACATGTCGTATAATGGAAAATTGGATTCCAATGATTTCCCAATGAACCATGAGTCTTGGATACTCGTATAGACGTGTTGGTGTTTATAGCGGATAAATATTGAACGGCTCACCGAAGATTCTTAATGGATGGTACACCGACGTCAATAAGAATCTTCTCGGGTTGAGTAGCATTTGTGATTCTTCGACTTGAGATACCACTGTGGGCACATGAGACATCTTCCACACTTAGATGGCAGTCACGTCACTGATCTATTTAGATCAGACCTCCACATGTTCATTGGGTTGTGGACAGATCCTTAGGGTGTTCTGTGTGTGTCGAGATATGATCTGTCAGTTCTGTGTACAGAGCATAGGTAGTCCATATATGATTAGCAATCAGTTAAAAACCATGGGCTCGTGGTATACTTTAGAATTGAGTTCTAAGTGTTCTCTTAGAGATTGCTAATAGAGACGTCGACGAGATTGTCCCTATAAAGATTTGACGTTTACATCTATATCTCTGGGAAATATCCGGATACTCGTGACGAAGGAATTAACATATGCCATGACCTCGACCTGTATGATTCAGCGAGTTTATCCGTGGTCGTCATAATTTACGGGTGGGTAAATTATGGATACGAAATTGGATTTCGTGACGGATATGCCTGAATCTAGATAGTCTCACTAGTGAAATATACTAGTAGAGCACTAGGGCAACTTTTATGAATAATACTGATTATTTATAAGTCGTTTTAAGGTTAAACGAAAAATACGTGCGAAGGGACCTAATGATCATTTCCTAATTATTGTGTATTTGTATTTAATGATAGATTTTATTAAATACACATTAATTAAATGTCAAATTGTGATATTTGACATATATCATAAATGTATATGTATTTGGATATTTAAAGTAAATATAATACATATATTTAAAATATTTGTATTTAAATAATTATTTAATTATTTAATTGTTAAATAATTATTTAATTATTTAATTGTTAAATAATTAAATTAATTAAAAATATAAATATCTTAAGTTTTGATATTTTTGGAGATGCCTTGAGTTGCTTTATTTGACTTGTTGAAAATCATTAAATGGTGTAATGATCATTTACACAAGTTGATAAAGTTAACTTTAATGAAACAAAAATTAATATCTAGATATTTTGTATACTCAAAAATTTGGCCAAGGCATTTTGGGAGAGTATATATTGTTTTGTTTCATTTTCATTAGGTTAGGTTAACAAGTTACCAAAAACAAACACAAAAGAGTTGAGAGCAAAAGTTGAAGAAAAAAAAAAGGAAAAGCTTAAATACTTTGATTTTGTAAGTTTTTCCTTAAATCTTTCAACTAAGAAAATATTTCTATCATGCTTAGCTTCAACATGTGTTACTATGATGTTGTCTCTACACTTATAGTTTGTGTTTTAAATGGTTATGAACTTGTTTGAAAGATGAAAGCATGTATGGTATCCAAGTGAGCTTGAAATGGTTTCGTAACTTCTCTTTTGATTATTTGATCATCAAGTTGTCATTCTAGAGTTTCTAAGCCACTCATTGATGACCTACAATTGTTCTTGAGTTGTTTCATGATGGTGAGACTTGTTTGGTGTGGTAATGTTTGAATTAAAGTGTTGGATTTAATTGATTTGGTATATTTTGTCAATTTGAAGAAATTATAAAATTAGGGTTCGTAACCCTTTCCAAATTTGGGGCTTTTCATATATGTGATGTATTATGTTGTTTTTATGATGCATATTAATTTTGAGTTGATTGGATTTGATCTTGACATGTTTTGAACAAAAATGGACCAAATTACAAAAACTGAAAAATTGTGGGGCTTTTCGGCAATTTGGAATTTTTTGGGGATTTTGTTGCAATCTAATTTTGATGTGTTGGACATGTTGGAAATCATTTTATAATTGATTTAGAATCATCCAAAATTATATTTGACAATTTAAGGACTAAAATGATCAATTTGTAATTTTTTGGGCCAATTCGGTAATTACCAATAAATTTGGTTTCTTCTGTAAAATTTCAGTTTTTAAGTATTGGGTAATTAAATAAATAAGTTTATTTAATTGATCCAAGAAAAATTATTAAATTCGAAAAATTTTGATTTTCCACGTTTCCGCTTCGTTATCGGATTTTCGCCATAAAACCCCTATATGTGGAGCATGAAGATAAAACATACTACGCATTGAAGAAGTTAAATCTTGATATACAAGCAATTAAAGAGAAATGGCTCCACCAACTCAACGAATTAGAGGAATTTCACATACAACCTTTCGAGAATGCCAAACTGTACAAAGAGAAGGCCAAAAATAGACATGATGAGAAGTTAGTGCGCATACAACTGGAACCGGGGCAGCGGATATTGTACAGCAAATCAAGGTTGAAACTTTTCCCTGGGAGGTTAACATCATGGTGGTCAAGTCCATTCTTAATCACCCAAGTTTTACCAGATAGAGTCGTTGAGTTACATGATCCCAACTCCAATAAAACCTTCAAAGTTAAAAGCAAGCGTGTAAAGCACAACTCGGGAGAATCATTGGAGCGATAAAAATAAAGTGTCACACTTTCAGATCCAGCCTAAGGTTCAGACAGTCATGTCTAGCTGACGACATTAAACTTAATGTTAGGAGGGAGGCAACCCATGCAATTTATGTATATATTCAGATTTGGTGTGTTTTATTTTTGTGTGTTTTATTTTGTAGGTAAAGTCACAGACATGATGGAAGACGTTCTCGCAAATCTTCACAAGCAATTTCCTTCTCTCCCTCAAAACTCTCTTATTAAAGTCTACAAAGTTCGAATAGAACAAATGAGACTACTGATGATCAAAGGTATTCCTAATGACATTCGTTGGATTATTGAAGCACGAGTACGATTGGCAGGTGAGTCCTCTGACTCTTTTATTTCATATCTGTCTGGTTTAGGAAGAAGCACATATGCTAAGAAAAGAATAGCTAAAAGAATGGGTGTTTGCCATAAATGTGCACGCATGACATGTAATACTCGTTGTCGTTCTTTAGGAATGGTATCTGATAATCGTGAAGATAAAATTAACTTCATTAGAGATGGCTTGAGTAAGGAGTCTTTGGATGACATATCATTGACTCTTGAGATGCATACTAGTGGATATGTGCATCATGCAATTCACAAGTTATATACACAGTTTCGAAAAGAAAGATAATATTTAAGTCTCGTGAATCTGACTTTAAAAGACCCTGTTTGCCAATTTATAAGAAAATTGGATGGGAAGCTTATCCCCAACGCATAGATGTCATTCAAGCGGTTACTTCTTGTAAATATTATTATCTCTTTGTCCTTAACTAATAATTATGATTTGTTTTGTTATTTTCTTTTATTTTCTCCGACATAATCTAGACTTTTTGACTTTCACTATTTATTTTACTGTTTAGCTAATAATTATCATTTGGCAGGTACTAGTGCTATTATTACTCACCCTTTTTCAGGTTCCATAAATTTAGCTCCTTATTGCACTCTTGAAGACATTCAGATTTGAGAAAGAAATATAAAAATAAAAAAAAAAAAATAAAAAAATGGAATCAACTTCAAGAAGACGAGTTGTAAACATCTGTATGTTTTACGGTACTAGTGTTGGTTCTAAACCAGAGTTCGTTGAGGCAACACATGAATTGGGTAGAGTCATAGCTAAAAGAAATATGCACTAGTAAATGGCGGTGGTAATCTTGGACTAATCGGGTGCGTTTAAAGGGCCGTACAGGAAGGAGGTAGTCAAGTTTTGGGAATCATCACAAGTCCCTTGGTAGAGGCGAATCTTATATGACCATCAAACGGAGAGGAATCTTATATGACCATCAAGTTTTGAAATGATTAACCGTGCCGATGCTTTTATTGCTTTGTCCGGTGGCTTGGGTACGATGGAGGAAATTTTTACAGCATTATCTTGAGTGAACTTGAACATACACCAGAAACCAATTGAACTGTTTAACACTGATGGATTTTATGACTTTCTTTATGGGTTTCTTGATGATGCCCGAGAAATGGGTTCTTGTCAAAACCTGTAAAAGATATTATCTTCACTGCCAGAATTGCCCATGATTTAATTGACCAACTGTTAGCTTTTGAACCACAAATTGACCCTATCATTTCCAAGATAAACTGGCCTGATAATGATCGTGGGCGTCGAATAAATCTGGATCTTAACCCTTAATTTTCTTTTTAGATGTAGAATTTCAGCTAACAAGGTACTGTCATATAAAATCTTCTTCTACTTTTCAGACATTAGGGATAATGTCTCAATTAGGTTTGGGGGAGGAGAATAGTTGAATAATATGTTATTTTTATTTATTTTTAGTTGTGTTGTTTTTGCTTGATTTTTAGTCAAAAATTTTCAAAAATTCAAAAAAAAATTAAAAATAAAAAAATAAAATTTTTTTTTTGTTTTTGTGGTTTTAATTTGACTAATCAGGTGAAATTGGTGTGAGATAGCTGTGTGTAAGAAATTTCAACTCCTGAGACGTATCTCAACCTATCTCAAAACAAGTTAATTTTTGTTTATTTCATTTTAAATTATTTAATTTGTGAATTCTCCAGAATACTGATTAAAATTGGATCTTCATATGCTCAGTTGACAAGAATTATCATCATGTATGGTAACATACGACCATGAGTTGTAAAAGTTTGTAATATTCAGTGCTCTAGTTTAATTGGAGGAAGCATCTAAAAAGCAATGGAATAATTAAAAAAAATTAAACGTCTGAGATCCGAGTAATTAAGTCCGTATGGGTATTTTAACGCCTAGTGCCTTAAAGCCAACTGGCTTGGGAGTCACTGGCCCAAAGCTCGATACATGGATTGAAGATGTTATAAAAAAAAGATATCTGAAATTCGAGTAATTAAGTCTGTAAAGGTATCTTAACACCTAGTGCCCTAAAGCCAACTGACTTGGGAGTCACTGGCCCAAAGCTCGCTACATGGATTGAAGATGTTGTAAATAAATAAATAATCAGAAAAAGTTCCATTTCTAAAAAGGTGTGAATTCTGATATAACTTTAGAACAAAAATATTACTCTCTTTTCAACTACACTTATGAATATTGTGGGCATAATGATTTGATTAATACCTTGTTGGTTGTGTATATGGAGAATGGTAAAAATAATCGGAGAATGGTAAAAATAATCGGAGAATTTACTTATTTGGTAATTTAGAAAGAAAGAAAACAGCTATTAATTTGGATAAGAAGTTTCACTTGTTTAGTCACTAACTTGTTTTATCTTTTTGCTTTTGTGTGTATTTTACGTTTGTGGGTATCGTTGATGTAACCCCTCACAAGACTACAACTCGTCCACTAGGGACATCTAGAGGTTTAAAGGCTTGTTGCATATACTAAATGCAATCGTGATCCCTACGAAAGTGGCTTAATTAAATTGCATTTTGTTTATTGTATTTTATTTTGTTTTGCTTGAGGACTAGCAAAATGTTAGGTTTGGGGGTGTGATAAGCGATAAATATATCAATATTTACCATCCCTTTTACTTAATATTTGTATAGTTTCTTGAGTTTTGTGAATATTTTGATGTGTTTTGTGTGTCCAAAATTATTGTTTATTGTATTTTATTTTGTTTTGCTTGAGGACTAGCAAAATGTTAGGTTTGGGGGTGTGATAAGCGTAAATATAGCAATATTTACCATCCCTTTTACTTAATATTTTGTATTTTGTTCATTACTACATAGTTAATTTTGTACAAAAACACAATGTCTTTTACAAACAGTGACGCTATGGGTCATAATTGTCTAACAATCTCCTACTTGGCCTATAGCCAGTCACTCAAGCATCTAACACCTGAACTATGTATATGTTTCTCAAACTTCTGCTGTGAAATAGCTTTCGTCAGCAGATCTGCAATGTTGTCATCTGATGTGACCTTCTCGATCTTCACATCGCCACGATGTATGATCTCACGAATCAGATGGAAATGTCGAAGAACATGCTTGGATCATTGATGAGACCGCGGTTCCTTAGCCTGCGCTATAGCCCCGTTATTGTCACAATACAATGGAACGGGCTCAGCTACTAATGGAACTACTCATAATCCAATTAGGAATTTTCGGATCCAAACTGCTTCCTTTGTTGCTTCAGCTGCAGCGATATACTCCGCTTCTGTTGTTGAATCCGCAACAGTCTCTTGCTTGGAAGATTTCCAGCTCACTGCTCCGTTATTCAAACAAAACACGTACCTAGATTACGACTTACAGTCGTCTTTATCAGTTTGGAAACTTGCATCGGTATACCCAGTTACCTCAAGTTCTCCATCTCCATAGATTAAGAAAGCATCCTTAGTTCGTCTAAGATATTTAAGGATATTCTTAACCGCTATCCTGTGACCTTCACCTGGATCGGCCTGATAGCGACTACACATGCTCAAAGCATAGGAGACATCAGGTCGCGTACATATCATGGCATATATGATCGATCCGACTGCCGAGACGAACAATATCCGACTCATGTTGTCTCTTTCATCTTGAGTTTTAGGACACATGTCCTTAGATAGAGTGACACTATGTGACACTGGCAACAGTCCCCTTTTGGACTGATCCATGTTGAATCTCTTCAACACTTTGTCAATGTACGTGCTATGGGAGAGTCCAAGCAACTTTCTAGATCTATCCCGTTAGATCTTTATTCCCAGAATAAAGGCTGCTTCTCCCAGATCTTTCATGGAAAATTTTAATGAAAGCCAAGCTTTCACCAATGTTAACACGGGAATGTCATTGCCCATAAGCAATACATCATCAACATAAAGAACAATGAAAGTCAGTGCGCTCCCACTAACCTTCTTGTATACACAAGGATCATCTTCGTTTTGAACGAAATCATATTCTTTTATGATCTTATCAAAACGTTGGTTACAAGAACACGACGCTTGCTTCAGTCCATAAATGGACCGATTTAACTTGCAAACCTTGTTTACATGTATAGGCATGACAAAACCTTCAGGCTGTTGCATATAAACTTCCTCCAATAGGTTTCCGTTAAGGAAAATGGTTTTGACGTCCATCTGCCATATCTCGTAATTGAAATATGCAACAATAGCAAGCATTATCCGAATGGATTTAATCATGGTAACAGGTGAGAAAGATTCATCATAATCAACACCATGTCGATGAAGATACCCCTTTGCTACAAGCCTAGCTTTGTACGTTGCCATCCATGTCGGTCTTCCTTTTGAAGATCCATTTGCAACCAATATGCTTTACGCCTTCTGGTGCATCAACCAATGTCCAAACTTGGTTGGTATACATGGAATCCATTTCGGACTTCATGGCATCTTGCCATAAAGCGGAATCGATATCTTGTATCGCTTCCTCATACGTAGCCGGCTCGTCTTCCTCAATGAGATTGATATCTACATGAGGTGAGATTAGAAACCTATACCTCTCAGATTATTTTATGATTCTCTCCGACCTATGTGGTCCTTGTGTATTCGAAGATTGTGGTACAACTTCATCCCTGATGAACTGTTCATGTTCCATTGAGGGTTCTATACCAGGAACAGTATCACTTCGATTTTCATCGAGTTCTACTTTCCTCCCAATTATCACTTCATTTAGGAATTCCTTCTCAAGGAAAACCGCATGTAGAGCAACAAAAACTTTGTTCTCTCGTAGGTGATAGAAGTAATATCATTTGGTTTCCCTAGGATATCCTACAAATAAGCATTTATCCGATTTGGGTTCTAGTTTGGTACAAAAACTTTCTTAAAAGTTTCCGACTTATGTCTCATATGATTCACATAACCATAACGCGATGCATCATCCGTAAAGCTTACAAAGTATTCATATCCACCTCTAGCCTGGCTAGACATGGGCCCACAAACGTCACTATGAACAAGGGCTAACAGTTCGGTGGCACGTACACCTTTACCGCTAAAAGGTGATTTAGCATTTTGCCTAATAAGCAAGATTCACAGACGTCATATGAATTTGGATCAAATCCGTCCAAGTACCCACTCTTCGAAAGTGTGGATATGCGAGTCTGTTTATGTGTCCCAGACGACAATGCCACATATAAGTTTCATCTTTATGACTTACTTTAAGCTTTTTGTTTGTTACATTTTGAGATTGGTTTATATTCAAAATATAAAGACCATTATTTACAACAGCAGTGCAAATTTCTATATCATTTTTATACATAAAACACCCAGTGTTTCTAAATACAAAAGTGTACATACATTGGGCTAACATATATACAGAAATAATATTCCTAGTCAAACTAGGTACATAATAACAGTCTGTAAGTTCAAGTACATGCCTCGAGGGCAGTTCTAAAACAAAAGTGCCAACGGCCAAAACAGTGACTGATGTCCCATTTCCAACACGGAGGTCAATCTCTTCTGAAGCCAGTCTCCTGCTAATCTGCAGATCCTGCATATCAGTACAAATATGATTACCACAACCAGAATCAAAAATCAAATTTTTAAAACTAGAAGTAGTCATGTTTCTTTCTATAACAAATATACATGAGGCCGGTGCCTTGTCCGCCTTGATTTCCTTCTTGAGTGCCTTGTACTCGCGGCAGTCACACTTCAAGTGACCCCGCTGTCCGCACTGAAGACAAACATCTTGGGATTTGTCCTTGGGCTTCCCAAAAGCCTTTAAAGATTTGGCATTGCCTTTCTTCCTATGCTTATTATTTTTAACACCTCCAGTCGCCTTGGGCCCAGCCTTTCGGAGTCTGAGATGTTGAAGCATAGTGCACCTCGCGCTTCTTGCCCTTAAGGAGCTCATTTTCTGCCTCTCGCAGAGTGGACATCAACTCTCCAAGAGTTTGGTCTTGGTTCAACATGTTGTAGTTCATGATGAACCCACTCCAAGTGTCGGGGATAGACTGTAGGATCAAATCTACTGAAGTCTCAGCCTCGAAGACTATGCCCATCTATCCGAGCTGCTCAATATCAGCAATCATCTCTGAGACATGATGCTCAATAGACATACCCTCTGACATTTGAGCCCGAAAGAGCTACTTCTGCAACTCATATCTTTGCTATCTAAGGTTAGATCGGTGGAGATCGTGCAATTTCGCCATCATCTCATAGAGATCCAACCCCTTGTTTTGACGACGGAATTGCGGAGTCATAGCGGCAAGCATTACCGATCGAGTAGTCATATTATCATCGCTATGAGTCTTCCAAAGCTCTAGCTCAAGCAACTGATAAGGTCGAGGCTTAGGCCCAAGAGGTCGTTCTATAGTATAGAGTAACTTCTCGGATCCCAGAACAATTCTGAGATTCATATCCCAGTCTTGAAAGTTTTTGCCATTAATGATGTTGTCGCCCATGACAATATCCCTAATGTTTAACTTTCCAGTCATCTTAACCGCAATAGTCCAACTATTCGATTAACGATGTATGGGTACAGTCTAACTGTTACAAGAAAAATAACACAATATTAGTCAAACTAATAAAATAATTTTGACGAAATAATTTGAAATCGCGTAAAGCTAAGTATTTGAACGAAATTGTAAATTCAATACTAGCCTCCCACTATTTTTCGGCGAGCCTCTAACCCTCTATGGAGTACTCGGGAAACCTAGTTTCCTAGTGGGCTAGGATCCCGTTAAATAACACACAACCTTGACTTTGGCCAACAAGCTGTATGATATTTAACTAGGTAGATCTCGAAGATCAATTGGATCTCATCCAATTCCTAGATCCGGTAGGTGGACCTCCAAGTCCGAAACATATATACAATATATATGCCAATATATCCAATATATTCCTAACATTTTTCCTCTGAATCAACTAAGCCTTGGCTTTGGCACAACAAGCTTAATGATTCCAGTAAGCGGGACCCATTGAACTTGGAAAGCTTCGTAATCAATGTCGATGGAAAAGAAGTGATCTTGAATTTGGCCAACAAATCAAAACTTGGACAAGACACCAATATGGAACAAAGCTTTCATGATTTAAACACATCCACAATTGACAAAGGTCTTGACTTTGGCCAACAAACCAGTGCCAATCTTGGATCTTGAGTAAGAATCACTCAATGGAAGGAAAACGCTTAATATGTTTTGAGGGTTTTTCGTGTAAATTGGCAACCAATTTATTATCTTTGTTATGTCTCATCATACACCCTTAAACATGCATTCTAAAAGCATAATAAGGCGCTGAAAGTAAATTAATAACAATTTGCAGATGGATATTTAACAAATTGTTCCTAGAACAAATCACTCGCTTTCCTCTCCCCGGCTAGCAGTATTCCAACTTCTATCACATCCATGTATTCATTCAAACATGTTATTTAATCAATCTAATCAAATTAATTAATCTTTAAATATTAGTGATCATCCAATGTTCAAACAATGATTTGATTTGCGCGAGTCCAACTAGATTTAGAATAGTACTCAAAGTATGAATTCTTGAATTAAATCGAACACTTAATTAAATCCAATTTAATATGTATTCAATACTAATTCATTATTTAATTTTAAATTAAATAACTACACTTTTAATGCGCTTTAACGACTTAGATTCCAAATCTAATCTTAATGGGTCTCAAAGCCCAATTAACATCCAATGTAATTTAATTAAAGTCCAATGGGCTTTCAATTAATTTCATAAGGCATGGACTTTGGTCAATGTGGGTCAAACCCAAATACCAAAGCCCAATTAAGGAATCACCCTCATTTGCCTAGAAATCAATTTAGGCCCATTAGGCCCAATTAAACATTTAAAGTCCATTTGTTATATTTGGACTTAATGGAATGATTTAGGCCCAATTTGGATCCAATCCAATTGGCCTAAACCAACTTGGCCCAACCAAGCCCATTATGCCCAAATACAACAATTATAAGCCCAATTTAAAATCAAGCCCAATTAATTAAATTTCAATATTCCAAATTTCAAAATTCAATTAATTCAAGTGTAATACATTAATTGATTATCTAAATTAATATTTCCAAAATAAAAATTTAATCAATTAATCATGTATTAATTTGTTCAACTCATGTCCAACATTTTTGAATCAAAAAATCATCTCATTACATGATTATCAACTCACGGCATTCTAGGGTTTTATTTGTCCGATTTCGTTTTCAATCTGATTGAATCTTAAATCAATATCACCCAAGTCTTTTTACTCATCCAATGATCAAAAGAAAAAAAAATATCATGACATTATTGGATACCAAACTATCGGCCAAGCCAAGATTAAGGGGAAAAATTAATCCAATTCATTATTCATGAAATTGATCATGCATAACACTATATTATCATCATTCAAGCATACTCAATCAATCAATTTTATCAAATCATGCTCAAATCATTTTTACCCAAATTTTACCCAAATATTTTTCATGCTTAAACCTTGTTCCATGATACCATTGTTGGTTTCTAAGGTGGTCCCAAGATCAATATAAGCAATGAAAATAAATGAATACTCATAAGAATTATGGTGGAATCATACTTACAAAGATCGGCTTTTGGATGCGAAGAACAACAAATATTTTCTCCTTGTTGAAGCTTTCGGCCAAGGCAAGATTTTGTTGATGAAGATGTACAAGATCCAAGCTTTAAATGGATCCCAAGCTCTTAGATTAGTTTTCCTAACATCTAGTATAGATCATTGAATGTGCTAGCAAGTTAGGAAGAAAAACAATTCTTCTTCATTCTCCAAGAGGCTCACGGTTTTTGTGTTAGTGTTCCTAGAACATGCCAAGGATCTAATAAGCATGAAAACAAGTGATTAAGATCATTATAAGTTGCGGAAATACTTACAACGAACGGATTTGAGCTCTTAAAATTTGAGAAGAGAACTCCAAGTTCCGAGCTTAAAGTGTTGATTCCAACTCTTGAAGATGTTTCCCTATCACCTTTGTTGATCTTTGAAGTGCTAGCTTACTTGAGTTTGCCACAAAATCAATGAGAGAAAGAGATGGAGGCTCACGCCCAAGCCATAGTGCTAGGGTTTTGTGTTTTGTAATATGTTACAAAATGAGAGAGAAAGTTGGTTTTGGTAAAACACTTTTACCCTTTTTCACCTAAACTTGGTAGTTGGGTAAATGGTTTTACCAAAACCATTACAAGGTGGTTGAGTGGTGTGGCTAGGAATAAATGCCAACTACCACACATGTGAAGTGGGCCCCACATTTGAATTCAAAATTCAAATGTCTCTACGAACATTTGCCGCGACTCGGTTCCGTTTAATCCAATTAAACGAACTTTCGTCGCTAAATAATTAAATCTAATTTAATTAAACAACGATGCCTCACAAATATATTACGAAGGTCGTTTACGAATTAATTCTAAAATAATTCGTTCGTTCGTATTAAAGTCCGACTTTAATTTCGTAATGAAATCCAATTCATATTAATATATCCGATATATTAATTTTAGCCCATATGAATAAATTAAATAGGAAAATCAAATTTAACTATTAAATTTATTTTACCGATTAATTCCAAATAAGTGCGTCTCTCTCTTCCGAACACATTTAATCCCAGATTAAATAAAGCCTCAATTAATCCCAATTAATTTTCTTTCTCTAAATTAATCCCAGATTAATTCTAGTGTAAGTCAACTGTCATCGGTGAATTTTTGGGAAGCGACCCAAGAGACCTCTGGATATGTTGGTAGTAAATCCGGTTATCGGACTATCCGATAAAGTGAGTACCTCGTACCACGTGCTTACCGATTTACAAGACATGGTTGGCTTCTAGTAGAGCACTGTGCCTACCTAATTCTCCAGTAATATTCTTACTGGAATATACAATCTATGTCAGGCGTAGTATACGTCGTATTGCGTATAGCGATCCAGTATCAGATGTCACGTGCAAGGCCTGGGGCTGGAATAGTGTTTGCCCCGTACGAAGCACATATCGGATATCAAGCAACTAGTCTCTTTGAATCGGATAATCATGACCTTGTCATATTATCTCGATGGTTGCAACACTATAGAGAACTAGTTCTGAATCCCTGCGTGATCATCATCTCCATATGTCTGAAGTGATACTTCCATCTTGACATCACATCCAATACACTACGATTCTCAATAAACCTAGAAGAGGCGCACACAGAACCTGTTAAAGCCCTGGACGACCAAAACCAAAGTTTATCGATTGTCGCAAGTACTAGCGATGCAAGTCTCAGGTTAAGACCAAATACACCTACCCTGAAGCGGACTCCCATAAACACATATACATACTACCAATGGGATTCCACGGGATCTATCCAGAGCGAAGCTTTCCATACCATCGGTAAAACACACAACCTCTTATCACACTTGCATAAGTATCCAATACTTAAACATATGAGAACGGTGCCGTTATGCCCTCACAACGTGCACAAGTGCAATACTAGTCTATTCCGCATTATCGATGTCCAGTCTCGATAATACTACGACTATGGATATTTAATGATTAAACCTTTATGGATTGATACTGTCTCATATCATCTCTATCCGGAACTAATCATAAGGACTTCTACCATTTCTATATCAAAGTAAATAAATTACGAAATGGTAAAAGACAATTTCATTACTACATAGTTAATTTTGTACAAAAACACAATGTCTTTTACAAACAGTGACGCTATGGGTCATAATTATCTAACAATCTCCTACTTGGCCTATAGCCAGTCACTTAAGCATCTAACACCTGAACTATGTATATGTTTCTCAAACTTCTGCTGTGAAATAGCTTTCGTCAACGGATCTGCAATGTTGTCATCTGACGCGACCTTCTCGATCTTCACATCGCCACTATGTATGATCTCACGAATCAGATGGAAACGTCGAAGAACATGCTTGGATCGTTGATGAGACCGCGGTTCCTTAGCCTGTGCTATAGCCCCATTATTGTCACAATACAATGGAACGGGCTCAGCTGCTAACGGAACTACTCCTAATCCAATTAGGGATTTACCGATCCAAACTGCCTCTTTTGCTGCTTCAGATGCAGCGATATACTCCGTTTCTATTGTCGAATCGACAACAGTCTCTTGCTTGGAAGATTTCCAGCTTACTGCTCCGTTGTTCAAACAAAATATGTACCCGGATTGCGATTTAGAGTCGTCTTTATCGATTTGGAAACTTGCATCGGTATACCCAGTTACCTCAAGTTCTCCATCTCCATAAACTAAGAAAGCATCCTTAGTTCGTCTAAGATACTTAAGGATTTTCTTAACTGCCATCCAGTGACCACCACCTGGATCGGCCTGATAACGACTACACATGCTCAAAGCATACGAGACATCAGGTCGCGTACATATCATGGAATACATGATCGATCCGACTGCCGAGGCGAACGTATCCGACTCATGTATCTCTCATCATGAGTTTTAGGACACATGTCCTTATATAGAGTGATGCCATGTGACACTGGTAACAGTTCCTCTTTGGACTGATCCATGTTGAATCTTTTCAACACTTTGTCAATGTACGTGCTCTGGGAGAGTCCAAGCATCTTTCTAGATCTATCCCGATAGATCTTTATTCCTAGAATATAGGCTGCTTCTCCCAGATCTTTCATGGATAATTTTAATGAAAGCCAAGCCTTCACCGATGTTAACATGGGAATGTCATTGCCTATAAGCAATACATCGTCAACATAAAGGACAATAAAAGTCAGTGCTCTCCCACTAACCTTCTTGTATACACAAGGATCATCTTCGTTTTGAATGAAATCATATTCTTTTATGATCTCATCAAAATGTTGGTTCCATGACAGCGATGATTGCTTCAGTCCATAAATGGATCGATTTAACTTACAAACCTTGTTTGTAAGTTTAGGCACGATAAAACGAATGTTCCGTTAAGGAAAGCAGTTTTAACGTCCATCTGACATATCTCGTAATCGAAATATGCAGTAATAGCAAGCATTAATTATATCAATGGATTTAATCATGGCAACGGGTGAGAAAGTTTCGTCGTAATCGACACCATGTCGTTGACGATACCCCTTCGCTACAAGCCTAGCTTTGTACGTTTGTGGGTTGCCATCCATGTCGGTCTTCTTCTTGAAGACCCATTTGCATCCAATAGGCTTTACGCCTTCTAGTGCATCAACCAGTGTCCAAACTTGGTTGGTGTACATGAAATCCATTTCAGACTTCATGGCTTCTGCCATAAAGCGGATCGATATCTTGTATCGCTTCCTCATACGTAGCCGGTTCAGTATCCTCAATGAGATTAATATCTACATGAGGTGAGATCAGAAACCCATACCTCTCAGGTTGTATCCTGACTCTCTCCGACCTACGCGGTCCTTGTGTAATAGAAGATTGTGGTACAGTCTCATCCCCCGGATGGACTGTTCTTGTTCCATTGAGGATTCTATGCCAGGAACAGTATCACTCCGATTTTCATCAAGTTCTACTTTCCTCCCACTAACCACTGCATTAGGAATTCCTTCTCAAGGAAAACCGCATGTAGAGCAACAAATACTTTGTTCTCTCGTGGGTGATAGAAGTAATATCATTTGGTTTCCCTAGGATATCCTACGAATAGACATTTATCCGATTTGGACTCAAGTTTGGTACCTTCCAAACGTTTGACGTATGCCCAGCATCCCCAAATCTTCAGGATGAGAAACCCGGTTTCTTTCCTGTCCATATCTCATACGGATTCTGTTGAACAGACTTTGACGGAACCTTATTCAAAATAAGAATTGCACTGTTTAATGCATATCCCCAGAAGGAAATAGGTAGCTCAGTACGACTCATCATAGACCTTACTATGTCCAACAAAGTTCGGTTTCTCCGTTCGGACACACCGTTTAATTACGGTGTTACAGGAGGAGTCCACTGTGAAAGAATACCATATTCTTTCAAGTAATCTAGAAACTCATTGCTCAAGTATTCGCCACCACGGTCCGACCGTAATGTCTTTATACTCTTGCCGGTCTGTTTTTCAACTTCGTGTCGAAACTCTTAGAATTTCTCAAAAGTTTCTGACTTGTGTCTCATAAGATATACATAACCATAACGCGATGCATCATCCGTAAAGGTTACAAAGTTTGTATATCCACCTCTAGCCTGGCTAGACATGGGCCCACAAACGTCACTATGAACGAGGGCTAACAGTTCGGTGGCGCGTTCACCCTTACCGCTAAAAGGTGATTTAGGCATTTTGCCTAATAAGCAAGATTCGCAGACGTCATATGAATTTGGATCAAATCCGTCCAAGTACCTACTCTTCGAAAGTGTGGATATGCGAGTCTTGTTTATGTGTCCCAGACGACAATGCCACATATAAGTTTCATCTTTGTTACTCGTTTTGAGCCTTTTGTTTGTTACATTATATGTTTGAGATTGATTTATATTCAAAATATAAAGACCATTATTAACATCAGCATAACATATCTCAAAATCATCTTATAAACAAAACACACCCAGTGTTTCGAATACAAAATGTACCCTATTGGGTCAAACAAGATACAGATATAATATTCCTAGTCAAACTAGGTACATAATAACAATATGAAAGTTTAAGTACATGCCCCGAAGGCAGTTCTAAAACAAAAGTGCCAAGGCCAAAACGGCGACTGGTGCCCATTTCCGACGCATAGATCAATCTCCCCTAAGGCCAGTCTCTTGCTAATCTGCGGATCCTGCACATCAGTACATATATGAGTACCACAACCAGAATCAAAAATCCAATTTTTTAAACTAGAAGTAGTCATGTTTATCTCAATAACAAAAATACCTGAAGCAGGTGCCTTGCCCGCTTTAATCTCCTTATGGAGCGCCTTGTACTCGCGGCAGTCACGCTTCCAGTGATCCCGCTTGCCGTACTGGAGGCAAATATCCTGAGATTTGTCCTTAGGCTTCCTAGAAGCCTTTGACAATTGGCCTTGCCCTTTCCTTTATGCTTCTTCTTCTTCACACCTCCAGTCGCCTTGACCCAGCCCTCAGTGTATGAGATGTCGAAGCAAAGTGTGCCTTGCGCTTGTTGCCCTTAGCGCTCTTTCGCTCTTCTTCTCGGCTCCTTGAGAACCGACAATAAGTCTCCAAGAGTATCATCAGTGTTCATCAAATTATAGTTTATGATGAACTGTCTCCAAGTGTCGGGGAGAGATTGCAGGACCATATCTATGGTAATTTCAGCCTCAAAGACTATCCTCATCTCACTAGCTCATCTATGTCAGCAATCATCTATGCCACATGGGACTCAACAAACATGCCTTCTGACAAACGTGAACGAAAGAGCTTCTTTACTAACTCATATCTCTGTGACCTTCGGTTAGATCGGTGAAGATCTTGCAACCTTTCCAACATGTTATAGGGATCCAAGTCCCTGTTCTGTCGACGGAAATGTTGAGTCATAGAAGCAAGCATAATAGACTGAGCAATATCACAATCATCGCTGTGAGTCTTCCAAAGCTCCAGCTCAAATAGCTCATCAGGTTTGGGCTTAGGCCCAAGAGGTCTCTGTATAGTATATAGTAGCCTCTCGGCTCCAAGGACTATCCTTAGATTTATTTCCCAATCGGCAAAGTTCGTGCCCTTGAAGACATTTTCGCCCATGATAATGTCTCGAACATTTCCCTTTCCAGTCATCTTGACTACGATAGTCCAACTATCTAGTCAACGATATTTGGGTACAGTCTAACTGTTACAAGAAAAATAACATTGTATTAGTCCAACTAAAATAATTTTGACGAAATAATTTGAAAGCGCGTAAAGCTAAGTATCTGAATGAAATTGCAAATTCAATACTAGCCTCCCACTATTTTTCGGCGAGTCTCTAACCCTCTGTCGAGTACTCGGGAAACCTAGTTTCCTAGTGGGCTAGGATCCCGTTAAATAACATACAACCTTGACTTTGGCCAACAAGCTGTATGATATTTAACTAGGTAGATCTCTAAGATCAATTGGATCTCATCCAATTCCTAGATCCGTAGGTGGACCTCCAAGTCTGAAACATATAATATAATATATATGCCAATATATCCAATATATTTTCCTAACCTTTTTCCTCTGAATCAACTAAGCCTTGGCTTTGGCACAACAAGCTTAATGATTCTAGTTAAGCGGGACCCATTGACATGGAAAGCTTCGTAATCAATGTCGATGGACAAGAAGTGATCTTGACTTTGGCCAACAAATCACGACTTGGACAAGACACCGATATGGAACAAAACTCTCATGATTCAAACACATCCGCAATTGACAAAGGTCTTGACTTTGGCCAACAAACCAATGCCAACTTTGGATCTTGAGTAAGAATCACTCAACGGAAGGAAAAACGCTTAATATGTTTTGAGGGTTTTTCGCATAAATTGGAAACCAATTTATTATCTTTGTTAAGGTCTCATCATACACCCTTAAGCATGCTTCTAAAACATCATAAAGCGCAAATAGTAAATTAATAATGATATGCGGATGGATATGTCACAAATTGTTCCTAGAATAAATCACTCACATTTCCTCTCTCCGGCTAGAACTATTCTAACTTCTACCCAATAAAATAATACAATAAAGAAACCTCATTTACATTTAGGGGAATTGGTGAGAAGAGAAATACAAAGAATAAGGAGATAAAAGGCTGGACACGCAGGTCCAATTAATAAATTTAAATTTATTACAATTTCCAAATTGCCCTTGCCCTTCTAATATCCATCTGATATACATTATTCATACAACACATTCATGTATTCATACAAATCATGTTATTTAATCAATCTAATCCAATTAATTTATCTTTGAATTAATGATCATCCAATGTTCAAACAACGATTGATTTGCGTG
The DNA here is from genome assembly GCA_019454045.1 of Zanthoxylum bungeanum. Classification (NCBI taxonomy): domain Eukaryota; kingdom Viridiplantae; phylum Streptophyta; class Magnoliopsida; order Sapindales; family Rutaceae; genus Zanthoxylum; species Zanthoxylum bungeanum. The sequence goes on from SKCR01039674.1 coordinate 38,639, forward strand.
AGTCAAACTCGTTTAAGAATAAATATTCAAAGTAAGTATTCTTGAATTATATTGAACTACAACTTTAAATCCAATTTATTTGTATTCAATACTAATTCCAATTTAATTCCAAATTAAATATTTACACTTATTTATTTGCCTTAAAGACTTGGATTCCAAATCCAATCTTAATGGGTCTCAAAGGCCCAATAACATCCAATGTCATTTTAATTAAGGTCCAATGGGCTTTTAATTGATTCTTAAGGCATGGGCTTTGGCCATAATGGATCAAACCCAAAATGCCAAGGCCCAATAGGAATCACCCTTTGCCAACAAATCAATTTAGGCCCATTAGGCCCAATTAATTCTTTAAAGGGCAAGTGATGTATTTAGACTTTATGGAATTGGTTTTGGGCCCAATTGGATCCAATCCAAAAGTCCAAAATCAAACTTGGTCAAACCAAGCCCATTAAGCCCAAATACACACTTTTAGCCAATAAACATTAAAGGCCATTATTATAATTTAATATTCCAAATATTATAATTATTTTATAATTAAGTGTATTAGCAAGATTAATTAATTAAACTCAATATTTCCAAAATACCAATTAACTTAATTAATCATGCTTAATCCAAAAAATTTATGCTCAACACAATTGAAGCCAAAATTCATCATTTCATGCTCAACACAAATTGAATCCAAATACATCATTTCTTGCTCAACATGCTCTTTGATTTTAACATAAACATTATTGACTTTGATTCTAATCCAATCAAACCAACAATCAACATTTAAACATGCATTTAAACACATTATTTCATGTTACAAAAAATCAAAAACAGTGTAGTCCACTGCTAGAGGCATTCGGCCACACTAAGAATTTTTTATTTTTTGATTCAATCATTATATTTCAAATGTAATCATGCATAACTCTAAGTTATCATATTCTAAGCATGCTCAAAGCATCAATTTGAAAGAATCATGTTCAAAACATAAAAGCCCCAAATTTTAGGCTCAAGAACCCTAAAAATTTTCATGCTTAAAATTGGCTCATGATACCATTGTTAGTGTTCCTAGAACATGCCAATGATCTAATAAGCATGAAAACAAGTGATTAAGATCATTATAAGTTGCGGAAATACTTACAACGAACGAATTTGAGCTTTTAAAATTTGAGAAGAGAACTCCAAGTTCCAAGCTTAAAGTGTTGATTCCAACTCTTGAAGATGTTTCCCTATCACCTTTGTTGATCTTTGAAGTGCTAGCTTACTTGAGTTTGCCACAAAATCAATGAGAGAAAAGATGGAGGCTCACGCCCAAGCCATAGTGCTAGGGTTTGTGTTTGTGTAATATGTTACAAAATGAGAGAGAGAGAGAGTTGGTTTTGGTAAAACACTTTTACCATTTTTTCACCTAAACTTGGTAGTTGGGTAAATGGTTTTACCAAAACCATTACAAGGTGGTTGAGTGGTAGGTAGCTAGGAATAAATGCCAACTACCACACATGTGAAGTGGGCCCCACATTTGAATTCAAAATTCAAATGTCTCTACGAACATTTGCCGCGGCTCGGTTCCGTTTAATCCAATTAAACGAACTTTCGTCGCTAAATAATTAAATCTAATTTAATTAAACAACGATGCCTCGCAAATATATTACGAACGTCGTTTACGAATTAATTCTAAAATAATTCGTTCGTTCGTATTAAAGTCCGACTTTAATTTCGTAATGAAATCCAATTCATATTAATATATCCGATATATTAATTTTAGCCCATAAGAATAAATTAAATAGGAAAATCAAATTTAACTATTAAATTTATTTTACCGATTAATTCCAAATTAATCGCTTTCTCTCTCTTCCGAACACATTTAATCCCAGATTAAATAAAGCCTCAATTAATCCCAGATTAATTCTAATGTAAGTCAACTGTCATCGGTGAATCTTTGGGAAGCGACCCAAGAGAACTCTGGATATGTTGGTAGTAAATCCGGTTATCGGACTATCCGATAAAGTGAGTACCTCGTACCACGTGCTTACCGATTTACAAGACATGGTTGGCTTCTAGCAAAGCACCGTGCCTACCCAATTCTCCAGAAATATTCTTACTGGATATACAATCTATGTCAGGCGTAGTATACGTCGTATTGCGTATAGCGATCCAATATCAGATGTCACGTGCAAGGCCTGGGGCTGGAATAATGTCTGTCCTATACGAAGCACATATCGGATATCAAGCAACTAGTCTTTTTGAATCGGATAATCATGACCTTGTCATATTATCTCGATGGTTACAACACTATAGAGAACTAGTTCTGAATCCCTGCGTGATCATCATCTCCATATGTCTGAAGTGATACTTCCATCTTGACATCACATCCAATACACTACGATTCTCAATAAACCTAGAAGAGGCGCACACAGAACCTGTTAAAGCCCTGGACGACCAAAACCAAAGTTTACCGATTGTCGTAAGTACTAGCGATGGAAGTCTCAGGTTAAGACCAAATACACCTACCCTGAAGCGGACTCCTATAGACACATATACATACTACCAATGAGATAACGCGGGGTCTATCCAGAGCGAAGCTGTTTTCCGTACCATCGGTAAAACACAACCTCCTATCGCACTTGCATAATATCCAATACTTAAACATATGAGAACTGTGCTGTTATGCCCTCACTACGTGAACAAGTGCAATACTAGTCTATTCCGCATTATCGATGTCCAGTCTCGATAAAGTGAGTACCTCGTACCACGTGCTTACCGATTTACAAGACATGGTTGGCTTCTAGCAGAGCACCGTGCCTACCCAATTCTCCAGAAATATTCTTACTGGAATATACAATCTATGTCAGGCGTAGTATACGTCGTATTGCGTATAGCGATCCAGTATTAGATGTCATGTGCAAGGCCTGAGTTTGGAATATTGTCTGCCCCGTACGAAGCACATATCGGATATCAAACAACTAGTCTATTTGAATCGGATAATCATGACTTTGTCATATTTTCTCGATGGTTGCAACACTATAGAGAACTAGTTCTGAATCCCTGCGTGATCATCATCTCCATATGTCTGAAGTAATACTTCCATCTTGACATCACATCCAATACACTACGATTCTCAATAAACCTAGAATAGGCGCACACAGAACCTGTTAAAGCCCTGGACGACCAAAACCAAAGTTTACCGATTGTCGCAAGTACTAGCGATGCAAGTCTCAGGTTAAGACCAAATACACCTACCCTGAAGCGAACTCCCATAGACACATATACATACTACCAATGGGATTCCGCGGGGTCTATCCAGAGCGAAGCTGTTTTCCGTACCATCAATAAAACACAACCTCCTATCGCACTTGCATAAGTATCCAATACTTAAACATATGAGAACTGTGCCGTTATGCCCTCACAACGCGCACAAGTGCAATACTAGTCTATTCCGCATTATCGATGTCCAGTCTCGATAATACTACGACTAGGGATATTTAATGATTAAACCTTTATGGATTGATACTGTCTCATATCATCTCAATCCGGAACTAATCATAAGGACTTCTACCATTTCTATATCAAAGTAAATAAATTACGAAACGGTAAAAGGCAATTTCATTACTACATAGTTAATTTTGTACAAAAACACAATGTCTTTTACAAACAGTGACGCTATAGGTCATTATTGTCTACCATTTTGGTCTATTAGGGAGAGAGGGAGTTTTTTCTCTTTTGTGTTTTGTTTTCTAAAAACAATTATAAAAAATCTATTACCAAAATTTGGTATAACCTTCCCAAAAAGTCAACCAAAATTTTGGCTCCAAAATTGCATTAAATGCCCACACCGACCAATCATGAATAGTGACTGCATGTCACTCACCAAAAATATAACATCTCGGATTTTCGGGATTGTTCTAGAAGATTCCCGAACGGATGATTTAGTCTCGGAGCATGATGATGATGAAGAATAAGAGTTTAAGTGATGTCTTATGGGTTGGAATATTAGATTATGAATCTTCGTCGCGTTGGAAAACGCGTACGATCAAAAATCAGATACGCGATTTTCGTAAAACGAGTAAAGTTTGTAATTTTGGTCACGAATAGATCAAATGAACTCCGATCGAGCTGATTTTTGGACCATCGGACTCTTTTTTTTCGAGACGAACAACTTTCGTGTTGAACACTTTTCGAAATTTTCACTAGAAGGGCCTCAAAATTGCGAATTACCGAGAAGACCCCAAACCAGGGGCTTGTTAGCAAAAACGCGGGGACCCAGATGATATTTTCCCAGCTGATTATATAAACCCTATAGTTTCAGCATTTTACAATTATGGCAAAACCCAACCCAAACACACATGCCCCTCCACGACCCATTTTCGTTGGAGAGGAAGAGTTGGTCGCGCCGGCGGCCTGCCGGCCACCGCCGGCCGGCGCGACCACCCAGATCGAGAGGGTCGGCCACCGTGCAACTGATGGTGGCCGGCGTTGGAGCCATATCGCCGGCGAACGGCGGAAGGAGGAGAGAATATGGCGCGCAATGGGTTGTCCGATCCCGGCTCGTCGGGTCGTTTCACGAGCCGTGCCACCCACCAAATCGAAGCCCTTGACGAGTACTACGAGTGTGCGGAGGCGGTTTTGCCGAACAGCGGCTGAAATTACGCAAAACGAGGGAAAGAGCGTCAATGAACAGTAAACCCATTTCGAACGGTAGCTCCGATCGGAATTCCTTCGACACCAGCGCGTTCGTATGGCCGAGGGGAGTCCGAATATGGAGAAATTCTTCTGTGCAACGGTGGTACCACGTCACCCATGCAACAAGCCAATCATCAACTGCCACGCGTGCTAAAAATTAAAAAACAACTAAAAAATAGGTGAAGAAACTTTATATGTCATTTTTTAATTGGCTTGTGGTACCACGTCATCCATACCACTGTTGCACCAAAGAATCCCTCCCGAATATGGCCTCGGAATTTCGGTACGACCTTCCGATCAAAATCTCATATTTTAAAGTATGTCGTTTTATATTCGGATGTTTTCGGTAGTTTCGTAAATTAGCAAATTGCATGTTTATGAATTGAATATGATTTAATATGTTAAAACGATAAATGTGGTAGAATCCGGGGTGAAACGGACGAGTTGTGATCGATCCGGTTGAATTAGCGAGATTCCGGTAAAATGGCGTTTCTCGCGCGATTGAGCGTAAATGATCGTAAGTTTAGTTATGATGTAATTATGGTATTGCGAGGGTAATTGGGTAATTTTGGTTTAGTTCGGAGGGTTCGAGACCCTTCCGTAGCGTTTGCGGAAACTTTTCCGCAAGTTTTGCCGCAAACGCGTAGAATGAGAATTTGACCCTTCTAGTTATTTCAGAATAGCAATTGAGCATGTATTAGAGTAACAAAGTTAGATTGTAGTATCAGAGTCGATTCGGGTGTTCCGGGGAAAGTCCGTAGTTTATCGTAGATGAGTTGAAAGTTCCGCAAATAGCGGTTCTGACAGATGTTGTGATTTGTTTTGGCAGATCGGACCCGGATCGCGGGCGTTCGCTCAGCCAGGTAAGTAACTCATGCCTTGTTTACTTAAGAAGTATCGTTGAACAAAATTAGAACATAATAAGGTTATATATATAACACTTTGTATGAAACTAATAAATGTATATATATGTGTATATAAAGATGATCGTATGAGACAGAAGCTAGTGGACTGGTATAGATAAGAGCAAGCAATCATAAGTAGAAATATAAGTTAAAGATAAACAGAAGTATTCAGAGGCCAAGAGAAATGTACATAGGTATGAACCGGTTTATGTATACACAGATGGAGCAAGGGAATGATTGTTATAGTTATGAATATAATCTAATAAAACCTGGGTATGGGGGGTTTGTAGAAAAACTACACCCTAGGGAATGGGACTAGAGTTATCAATGAAATAAACATATATGTGTTACGGACAAACTAGATTATGCATAAAATCAAGAAAGTTGGATATAACTAGGAAGCTTGTGATATACGTATGACCATAATGAGCGTGGGATCGTACACCTAACCTTATATGTATATAATATGTGTAATAACATAGAGACTATTGTATTAAGGAACAAGTATAAATTAGTAAATATGTGAGTTGACGTGTTTAGACATGTATGAATGCAAGTGTAAAATTTTACCCAAGGAATGGATATATACATGTATGCATCTAGTAACATAAGTGCTTAAGTTGTGCATAAGATAAATGGTATATATATATACTGCCAGAGGTTGTAGTACGTTGATGCATGGTAAGTATGTATTTTGCGAAACATTATTTTGAAATGTTTAAATGAACATAGAATAGATGTGCAAATGAATATAGGTAAATGAGTTTACAAGCTGAGAATTTGATGTTTGTTTGTATGTGATGCTTATTGTATTAGAACAGTTTGGATGATGTGTGTACGCATAATTTTGAAAATTTATGATATTAAAGTCATGTTTAATTAGTAGAGTGTATGAGCGTTCACATGTACATGTGTGATATTATAAGAAAGCATGGTGGGCATAGGAAGAAACATGAGAATGCATATGCATGTATATGTGTGTATATATATATATTATTATGCTGAGATTTTCAACAATTGATTTAAAAGCTAAGAATGTTTTTAGAATTCAAAGTGTTTTAAATGATTATTTTCGAAAGCTTTTGAAAACCGTGTTACAGAAATATGTTTTCTTCCAGTTTTGAGATGTTATTAAGTATGAGTTTTCTAATTTTCGGGGCATGAGGGAAAAACTCACCCCAGTATGTAACTTCAGATACAGCTGGAATTGACGGATACAGATAGTATGTGCACATGTTGAGGACTGAGGGGACGCTCTCAGATCCTCCCAGATGGGCTAGGGAGACGGCGAGATATCACGCCCCTAGACCCCCAGATTATGAGACAGTAGTGGCATGCTTTGGGGGACGACGATACGTAATGCCCCAAAGTCATGGATTTGCACTTCTGCCTCCAGATAGGCGTACTGGGGGGACGGACGATACGTAACGCCTCCATGCGTTAGTTTTTCTACAGATACCCAGATACTAGTTTTCAAAAAGGAGTTTTGAAAACATCAGATTTTTCAGAAAATGGTTTTCCGAGATACAAAACCCAGAAAGAGTTTCAGTTATGGTTTTCAAATATGGAATATAGTTTTGAGATATTGTTCAGTTTCAAATACGGATTCCAGATTCAAATACAGAATTCAGAGAAAGTTAACTTTTCAGTTTCAGACACAGATTACTGTTCAGATTCAGTTCATTGTTTCAGAATAAAGTTTTCAGTTTTCAAACTCAGTTTTCAGATTTGGAGCTTTTGGATTTCAGATTTTGTACTAATGATTGATTTTCAGTGTTTAGTCTTCGAAAAACAGATTATAGTTTACAGTTTTCAGAAGACAGATTTTAGAAACGACTTCTAGAAATGGAATATTTGAGGGAGGTTTTCAGTAAATTCGATTTTAATAGATGTTTGCAGAAAAAGGATTTTCAAGAAGTATTTTCTAAACTGTACCACATGATAGAATTTGGTAACAAATCACATGTCATGCATTTAGATTGCATATGCTAGTCATCATTGGGAGGCATATAGTTGGTGTTAATACATGTGACAGACCTGATTTATTGTATATAATACGTTCAAGCTGATAAGGTTTACAATTTAGCATATGATCATGTGTTCTAGTAGTTCCTCAGAGAGGCTTGCAGTGATGTTGATACATGACAACATGATCACATTCATGTAAGCACGTTACAGATATTCGTATGTGTTGTATGCCGTCATCCTATTAGTTTTTATTTGAGTATTGAGGTAAGGCTACTTAACTCTATATATGTATGGGTACGTGATTGATAGTAGTTGTGATGAAAATGAAAATGTATATTACCGATTTGATGATATTTCAAGATAATGAAAGAGAGAAAGTTATTATAAGTGTCTGCATCAGGTTAGTAGAGAGTACCAAGGAAGGTCAAGAAAAGAATCCTTGTAGTATTGAATAAGAGTAATGGACTTCAGTTGCTAGTAGTAAAGTAAAACATGATGAGTTATAAGGAATGTAGAAATCAAGTTAGTTTGTGAATGTGTGTTCAAATCAGAGCCCAGTAACTGGAAATATAGTATCTAAATGGATAAAAGAATCATACTGTTATATCTGTTTGTAAATTTTTGCATGATTGCTTACTGAGTCATTGTGACTCACATCTTTCAGTTGCAATTTTGCAGGATAGTAGCTGTAGTTCTGTGAAGACCTTGAAGACGGTGGATCGCCCCATTTGCAGTCAATGGAGTCCTGGGTCGAGCATGGGTCCTCACGACCCCTTTGTCTAGTTATTGTATTTGCATTCTTAATTGTACAAATCATGTAATAGCTTAGTTTTAGTTTTAAGTCGTGGCCGGAGGCCAAGTTTTATATTTTGTTCTTGAGTTCAGGCCTGAGGCCTTGATGTTGTGTTTCCGGCCTGAGGCCGAGATGATTGAGTTCTTGTTGTATGTGGATGCTGGCTATAGGCCAGGTTGCATGATGTTACGAATACATCATGCCGAAATTTTGTTAGAATCAGAGGCTTATGGAGATGGGTTTAGTCTGTCTCCTGCCGGTAGCATCCTGGCTTAGGCGGGATGTTACAAAAAAGGTGACTTGACATCTATCACTAAAGTGACGAGTGATGTGACTCACGATGTGACTTGTGTCCACACTTGATTCAAAATCAGAGTGGCGTCGGAAACACATTCCGGGCTCGGGTTCGTTAATTCCGAATTAACGAATTTTTCCGTTGCGACGTAATTAAATCAAATTCAATTAAATAATTATGCCTGGCAAAATTACTATTCACATCGCTAGCGAATTAATTCTAAATTAACTCGTTAGCCCGAATTAAAATCTAATTTTAATTCCGCGCGAAATCTAATTTCGTATAATATATCGAATATATTATTTTATCGATTAATTCTAAATTAATCGTTCTCTCTCTTCAAATAGTACTTTATCCCAGATAAAGTCTCTCCGCTATTAATCCCAAATTAATAAAGTTCGAATCATACGTCATTGGTGAATCTTCGGGAAGCGACCCAAGAGATCTCTGCATATGTTGGTAGTAAATCCGACCGTCGGACTATCCAAATATGTACGTACCTAGTACTACGTTTTTACCGATTTACGAGACAAGATTGGCTTCTAGAAAAGCGCCATGCCTACCCAATTCTCTAGAAATATTCTTAATGGAATATATAATCTATGTCAGGCGTAGTATACATATTATTGCGTATTGCGATCCGGTATCGGATGTCACATGCAAGGCCTGGGGCTGGAATAGTGACTGCCCCGTACGAAGCATATATCGGATCACTAGCAACTAGTCTCTTTATTATCGGATAATCATGACCTAGTCATATTATCCCGATGCTTGCAACCCTTTAGAGAACCAGTTCTGTATCCCTGCGTGACCATCATCTCCATATGACTGAAGTGATACTTCCGTCTTGACATCACACCCAATACACTACGATTCTCAATAAACCCATAAGAGGCGTACACAAAACCTGTTAAAGTCCTGGACGACCAAAACCAAAGCATATTGATTGTCGCAAGTACTAGCGATGCAAGTCTCAGGTTAAGACCTAATATACCAACCCTGATGCGGACTCCCATAGACATATATTCATACTACCAACGGGATTCTGAGGGGTCTATCCAGTGCAAAGCTGTTTCCGTACCATCGGTAAACACAACCTCCTACCACACTTGCATAAGTATCCAATACTTAAATATATGAGAGTTATGCTGTTACGCTTCCATAACACGCACAAGTGCGATACTAGTGTATTCCGCATTATCGATGTTCAGTCTCGATAATACTACGACTAGGGATATTTAATGATTAAACCGTCATGGATTGATACTGTCTCATATCATCTCTATCCGGAACTAATCATAAGGACTTTCATCATTCACACATTTAAGTAATCTAATTACGAAATGATAAAAGGCAATTTCCTTTGCTACATAATTAATTTGTACAAAAACACAATGTCTTTTACAAATAGTGACGCTATGGGTCATAATTGTCCAACATTTTGTAGATAAATAAGGTTTCAGGACTCACTGGAATCAAATCGGGGAAAAAATAGCGAAAAATGGACAAAAGAGGCAAAATCATCATTTGGGCGTCGCGACGCGCAACACTTCTGCATCACGACCGCTAACGTGCTCAGAACACATATCAAGATCAGAGAAACCTGCTATTATACGCACTTGCTAACATGCGCTGGCCACGTGTCAACATCACAACAATCTTTCTATCTTATGCTGGACACGTGTCATCATCCCATGCTGTCGATACTACACGTCATTGCTTACGTCAACGTCGCGATGCGCAAGCCTTCACGCATCGCAACACCGAGCCAATAATTCAGCTACCGACAGCCATGTGCCACGTGTCATCATCTCAGCAAAGCGCGTACCATGTGTCGAAGATCAATGGCGCGTCGCGAGGTTTGGACCAAATTTTCCCTATAAATTGAGGCCGAAATCAGAATTCCAATTTATACATTCTTCTGGGGATTTCCTTAAGAATACTAAGAAGATTGTATCTTGTTTGTTTAATTACAGTTTTTTGTATTTAATTTTTATTTTACGCAATAGTTCTTTCTTTATTTTACTTTTCAGTTTTTATTTTACTTTTCAGTATGAGGAGGTAACTCCCCTCTGTTGGGGTGAAGGGTAAAGCTTTTATTACTAATATTTAGATTAATCTCCCTTAATTATAATATATAAATTATTTTAAAACCTGACTTAATGGGATACCGCCTTTATGGTCGGTTGGACTTAATTAAATTGATTTTTACCTGACTAAATTGGATACCGTCTTTATAAATTTGACTTAATCGGGATACCGCTTATATGATCGATTGTTAATGTCATGCAAAGTTTATATATTATAATAAGAGACATATCTAAATTAGAAGTAATTAAAGTGGATCCTCTAACCCCCAACATTTTCTTTATTGCTTTATTTACCTTTTTAATTTCCAAGCTTTACTTTATGTCATTTTCATTATTTATGTCTTTACTAGTCCTAGATATGTGTTGTAACTAAATACCATAGCTGGAGTTGTGATGAATTCCAATATCACCAGCTTATAAGGGTTATTTTAATGATTTGGGTAATATAAAGGTTTTTTTATTGAGTCTTAAGCTTAATGCTTCTTATTAACTGGCCACTAATAAGATTGATTTAGTAAACTTAAAATAAACTTAACGAAGGAATTTTAGGTTTCAGCCTTAGACTCAATAGCTCACAATCTCATCTTGGGGCATGGTGACCCTTAAGTAGATTTCCTTCTATGATTGACATCTACTTGTCGGGCGGGATAGCCACAATTGGAACTTAATCTTAATGAATTCAGGTAATTTGATTAACATAGATATATGATTAATTGGATTACTTTGGGTGTTTGTATCTGACCATCGATAGAGGCTTTTGCATAACTTCGTATTCTAGGTTAATAAACCAATATATTGCACAAACATGAGATAATCACTTCATCTTTAGAAAGATATTGGAAGGATTCACAACCCTAGATAGTTTTATAATATTGAATTATAATTAGTCCAACATATATCACACATGTGTGGCTATAAAATTAAAAAGAATAAAGCTTCCAAATGAAGCTTGAAATATTCCAAGAATATTCCATAATATTTAATTAATAAATAATTATTAAATAATTTAACATTTAATTAATTAAATAATTATTTATTTGATAAATGTCAAAATAAAATTGGAATTAATTTGTATTTAATCAAATTAGGTATGAAATATAAATACATATTAGTAATAAAAATACCCCGGCATGTGTAGGGTTACAAATAATTAAATTATTCCTAATAAATTACCCTAGTACTCTATAAGTACACTTTATTAGTGGGACTCACTAGGTTCAGGTATATCTGTCACAGATCATATTTCGTGTCAATAATTTATCCACTCATAAATTATGATGATCACAGATAACCACTCTGAACCATACAAGTCGATACATATCGTACAATCCTTCTGTTATAGGTATCCGAACTGTACCAGAGACATATGAAAATGTCAAATCTCTATTATGTACAGTTCATATAATTATGTTGGGATATATTCTTGATTCTCTAGATAAATACTCGAAACTAATTTTTGAAGTATACCTCTGCCAAAGATTTAAAGGATCACAAAATGGATACCTGAATCCCGCACACAAGACTGATAGATTCTCTCTCGATACATCACATGATATTCTAAGCATCGGTCCACGTCCAATGAACAAACGAAGGTGTGGTCTAGAAAGACTGGGTGACGTGACTGTTGTCAAAGTATGGAGGATCAACCATAAATCCATGGTGGTATCTCAAGCCAAATGACTTGATATGCAGCTCGACTCGGGAAGATCTTATTGACGTTGGTGAGCCATATATTAGGAATTATTTCGGTGAGGCATTCAATGCTCATCAAATGAACACCTACATGTTTAAACGAGTCTCTCCAGACTCATTATTGATTGAGATAAACCATCAAACCAAGTCTGGATACATGACATGTAATGGTCTCAATAATTTTTACTAACCAACCCGTGTTAGCAAATCTTGATCAGAAACTTTATTTGAGAATATATCTCTAGTATTGACACCTCTCAATGTTAATTACAAACCTTATTGAAACCGTACACTACCTTATATATTCTCGGGTCTTTATCTTATATATACATCACTAAAATCCATTTTTAGTTTCAACCTAATGCAGATTAGATTGAACATGTATATAAAAAATAAGAGGTGCTACCATAAATAGATAATATTATAGAAAAAGTGATTGTTCGTATTCATGGATCGGTCATAAATACGATCCGGATTGGCATTTAGAGCATCAACCCCAATAATTTCTCCCATTTGCTCTAGTATCAATCCATGATATTGTATATGTTGGAGTTGGTGTTTTATGCGCCAATCCGAATAATGTACATTATATTTTATTATTTATTAATAAAATAACTACATTTTCATTTCAACCATGTTAATGGTAATTTATGTCATAATGCATATAAGTTTGATATATAAATATGTTGAGAATGACATTGACCTTAGAATAATTATGAAGTAATATTGGACACTGGATGGTCCGACATTGGGAAGGTATTACTATTATAAATTATTCTTAAAGTAGATATTCCTAATCGTTAGTTTTGGAGTACGGTTGAATTTCTACGACCTTGAATACTAGCACATGTCGTATATTGGAATTGGAGTTCCAATGGTTTAACCCGATGTACCATGAGTAAGGGAAACTTGTATAGACATGTGGATATTTTTTTGGAGCGAATAATGATTGACTCCTAGATGATTTCTAATAGTTGGAAGTACATGTAGGGGTTTGGAACGGTATAATCGGGTAACACAGCAGAACGCAAAAAATCAATTTTTTTCCGATTTCAATAAGTTTTCTTGGGTAATTAAAATAAACTAATTTATTCTAATTACTCCATACTCAAAAATTTAGTTTTTACCCAAAAAATCCAGAATTTCAGCAAATTGCCGTGAGACCCCAAAAGTTTACATTTTGATCATTTTAGTCCCAACTTGTCAAATACACGTTTAGGTGATTTCCAATCACTACCAAAATGATTTATACATGTCATATACATCAAAATACAACTCACACACAAAATTCATAATTTTCCCAAAATTGCCGAGAGTTCCCAAGATTCTTGATTTTGTTCATTTGGTCCTAATTTGTCAAAACGAACTTAGATGATTTCCAATCAATACCAAAATGATTTACATATCTCATATATATAAAAATACAACACATATATGAAAAGCCCCAATTTTGGTTTAGGTTAGAACCCTAATGTTTCAAATTAATAAAATTAACAAAATTAACCAAAATTAATCCAATGCACCACTTTAATCTAATCCCCACAACATCAAACAAGTTTCACCACTTTGAAACAACTCAAGAATAATTCTAGGTCATCAATGAGTGGCCTAACAACTCTAGAATAACAACCAAGTCATCTAATAACACTTAACAAGCTTACTTTAATTACATACATGCAAACATCTTTCATTCAAGCTTCCAAACTTCTCAACTGTAACGACTGGAATCCCAACTACTGTTACATTGTGAGATGAGTATTATATAATATAAATTTTGTTTGAGCACATATATATTCATGGAATGACTTTGGGGATAATCAGTGGATTCCTCGAAATACAAAACTATATTATGTTCCACTCCGAATAACCCTTGGTATTTGGGTCGTAATTTTCTTGTACGAACTCTGATATTTATGAATTCTATATCACCGAAACTCTGAGATCGAGACCTACCATTTTCGAATTGAACATTTTTCCAAATTCGGATCAGAAATTGGTCAAAAATACATATCACAAATTCATATGAATAGTAATTTCAGACTCCACTAGAAGAATCTCAAACCTTCTCCACATTTCCATATTTTTCTCCTTTATTCCAAATATCAAATAACCTCTACTATATAAAGAGAACACTATTCACCAATTCACAAAATTAGAACAAAAAAAAAGAAAGAAAAAGACGTGAATGAGAGAAGAAGGAAGAGAGAATAAGAAGAAGAAAGAAGAAGAAGGAAAAAAGAAAATGAGAAATAGATTAAAGGCTTAGCAAGCATGGGAATTTTGGAAGATGATGAAAACAATAAGAAGTGAGGTAAGACCACTTGACCTAAACTTGGATTTTTAAATTTTGAGAGTTTGATACCATATTGGGGAAATTGGTAAGCTATGGGATGCTTTTTTTAAGTATTTAGTAGATAAAGAATTGTATGGTAGGAAGAAATATCCAAAATTTAGGAATCTCAAATATTGGGTTAAAGAAAGAAAAATGAATAGATTAAGAAATGATTGATGATGAAATGGTGGTGTAGTATATTGGAAAATGAAGTTCTGTGATGGATTGTGTAATTGTGGGGCATTTGAGTAAGAAAGACTTGAAAAAGTGAGCTTTGGATCCTCAAAAATGGGCTCGCGTCGCGACGCAAAAGGTCTCGTGTCGCGACGCGTACTAGAAATTTGGTACAAAATGGCTTTTAGTTTAAGCGCGTCACGACGCGTAAGGATTCGCGTCGCGACTCAAATTGGAATTCTATGCATACATTTCTAGAACCGTGCGCGTCGCGACGCAAAGATCAAAATTTTTGAAAATCAGTTCTAAACCATCCAAGTTCCACCTAGCATATTAGAGGCCACCTTATAGGTCTCGTAACAGTTCGTACACAAACCTTACATCAAGACACAAGCACAATAAGCCTAGTAGATATAACATATTGATGTATTACTAACCTTAGCTAAGTTCAGATGCTTGATTTATAACGTATATGCTAATCAAGTTTTCGATCATAGATTATCCACTGGAACCACGATCTTCTTCGATGAAGGGACTCAGTGCCAGCCAAATTCCAAAATCTGTGAGTGGATATTTTTTTTTAAGTTGATTTTCATTATATTGTTGTTTAAAAGAGACTTACTTTTCACTTTTAGGGCATTAGCCAGTTTTATTATCAGTTATATTTTTTTCAGCATTTTTAAGAAATGATTTAGAAAATAAATGTTTTTAAATATGAGTTTTATGTTTTCGAGGCATGCGGGAAAAACCCACCTCATTATGTAACTTGTTACAGACTTGGAATTGACGGATGATATGTGCACATGTAGAGGACTGGGGGGACGGTGATACATAATGCCCCTAGATCCTAGCTCAAGACTAAGGATGATAGATGCCCATAGATCCTTGTTTCAGAGCTTGGAGGGTAGCATAGATCCGTACCCCCAGTTCTAGTTCAATGGCTTGGGGGACGGCGATACGTAACGCCCCAAGACCACTAGTTTCAGGGACAGTAGTAGCATGCTTTGGGGGAAGGCGATACATAATGCCCCAAATTCATGGATTTACACTTTTTGCTATAGTTAGTCGTATGAGGGGACGGCGATATGTAACACTCCTGTACGTCAAGTTTTTCAGAGACATTTCAGTTTTCAGATATCAGGTTTTCAGAAAATAATTTTCAAAGATCAGATTTTAGAAACAGTTTTTAGAAAACAGAAATTTCATAAATAGTTTTCAGATTAGATCATTCAAATATAAGTTTACAGAACTAGACTTTCAAAAGAAGATTTCAGACATATAAGTTTTATATAAGAGATTTCAAACAAGGTTTTTTAGAAAAAAGAGTTTTCGTATAAAGCTATCTTTGAATTTTGGTTTAGAATCCCAATATTTATATAACAATATTACAGTTTTCGTCCACTCACAACAATCTAACCCCATCACTCCCA
Organism: Zanthoxylum bungeanum; assembly: GCA_019454045.1. Taxonomy (NCBI): domain Eukaryota; kingdom Viridiplantae; phylum Streptophyta; class Magnoliopsida; order Sapindales; family Rutaceae; genus Zanthoxylum; species Zanthoxylum bungeanum. Next base: position 54,983 of record SKCR01039674.1, read on the forward strand.
GTTTCCTTGTTTTGCAAGTATTCTCGGAGGACGAGCTCAGGAGGACAGATACTGATGTATTCACTAGGGTACAGAGTCCACCAGTTCAAGTCAGAAAGAGTGAGAGTCCAGTCAAATTCAAGTAAAAGTTATGTATTAAGTCTTTGGTTATGTGATAGTCATTGTAAAAGTAAGTGTTATTGAGTACATAGTTATTTTTTGGAAATTGTTTTTTTTTTGTATTTGATTTTTGGAAAATCAAAAACATATAAAAAAAAACACATTTCTCTCTCTCTCTTTTTTATCACTCACGGTTTTGGAACCATTTCCTTCCTCTCCCTCTCTCGGCTTTGAAGCCATTTTTCTTCTCCATTTATTGGCAAGGCCGAGTATTACAAGAAGAACAAGGAAAGATTGTGGCAATCTACACACAAAGCTTGGAGCTTCAAGGATCACCATGGTCGAATTTGGAGAACACAAAGAGTAGCCCACTGCCGTGAGCTTCCAAGGAGGAGCTAAGGATTTTGTGTTCAACGCATCGTAAACCGATCAATATAAGTATGATTCCGCCCTATTTCATTGTTGTATTCACATGTGTTTCTTGCTTGAAATCGATCTTGGGACTTAATAGAAAACCCAACAATGGTATCTTGAGCCATTTTGAGCATGAAACTTGATTAGCATAAAATTTGGGCAAAATTGATTTGAGCATGTTTGAGTGAAATTGATTGTTTGAGTTTGCTTAAATTATGATAACATGGTGTTATGCATTGTCAATTTGATAAAAATCGAATTGGATAAATTTTCCCTAAATTGGTTGGCTTGGCCGAAACTAATGTTGCCCTAATGTCATGGTATTTTTTGTTTCTTTGATCATTGGATGACTTGAAACAATAAGGAAATGTTGATTTGAGATTTAATTGGATTGAATTTTGAATTGGACAAAATACCCTAAAATGCCGAGACTAGTAAGCATGAAAATGATGTGATTTTTTATTCAAATGTGTTGGACATGTGTTGATGATAAATAGCATAATTAATTGAGTGAATTAGTATTTTGGAAATGTTAATTTGGTTAATTAATTATGGCATACACTTTGGTTAATTAATTATGATATTTGGAATTTTGAAATTAAATTAATTGGGCTTAAATTTGGAATTGGGCTTTTAAAGTTGTAATTGGGCTTAATGGGCTTGGTTGGGCCAAGTTTGGTTTAGGCTAATTGGTTGGATCCAATTGGGCCCTAAACCATATCCATAAAGTCCAATTATGACTTAATGGACCTTTAATTTTAATTGGGCCTAATGGGCCTAAATTGGTTTCTTGGCAAATAAGGGGGATTCCTTAAATGGGTTTTGGTATTTGGGTTTGACCCATATTGACCAAAATTCCATGCCTTTATAAATTAATTAAAAGCCCATTGGACTTTAATTAACTTAAAATTGGATATTAATTGGGTTTTGAGACCTGTACCGATTAGATTTGGAATCTAAGTCGTAAAAGGACATTAAAAAGTGTAATTATTTAATTTGGAATTAAATATAGAATTAGTATTAAATACAAATTAAATTGGATTTAATGTTGTAGTTTAATATAATTCAAGAATTCGTACCTTGAGTACTTATTCGCAAAACGAGTTGGACTCGCGCAAAATCAAATCGTTGTTTGAACATTGGATTGTCATTAATTATCAGATTAATTAATTGGATTAGATTGATTGATAACATGCTGGTGTGAATACATGGATGCGATGTATGAATAATGTATATCAGATGGATATTAGATGGGTGAGGGCAATTTTGGAAATTGTTGTCATAAATTTAGAATTTATTAATTGGACCTGCGTGTCCAGCCTATTACCTCTTGACTCTGTATATTTCTCTTCTCACTTATTCCCCTCAATGTAAATGAGGTTTCTTTAGAAGTGTTATGTAATCGGGTAGAAGTAATACTTGTGCTAACAGGAGAGAGGAAATGGAGAGATTTGTTCTAGGAACAATGTGTTTAAATATCCATCCGCATATCATTATTATATTTATTTACGCACCTTATTATGTGTTTAGAATGCATGTTTAAGGGTGTATGATGTGTCACCTTAACAAAGATAATTAATTGGTTGCCAATTACGCGAAAAACCCTCAATAAATATTAAGCGTTTTTCCATCCATTGAGTGATTCTTACTCAAGATCCAAGACTGGCATTGGTTTGTTGGCCAAAGTCAAGACCTTTGTTCGTCACGGATGTGTTTGAATCATGAAGGCTTTGTTCCATATTGGTGTCTTGTCCAATTTGTGATTTGTTGGCCAAAGTCAAGATCATTTCTTGTCCATCGACATTGATTACGAAGCTTTCCAAGGTCAATGGGTTCCGCTTAACTGGGATCACTAAGTTTGTTGTGTCAAAGCCAATGCTTAGTTGATTCAGAGGAAAAAGGTTAGGCAATATATTGGATATATTGGCATATATAAGATATATGTTTCGGACTTGGATGTCCACCTACTGGATCTAGGAATTGGATGAGATCCAATTGATCTTAGAGATCTACCTAGTTAATTATCATACAATTTTTTGGCCAAAGTCAAGATTGTGTGTTATTTAACGGGATCCTAGCCTACTAGGAAATAATATTTTCCGAGTACTCAACAGAGGGTTAGAGGCTTGCCGAAAAATAGTGGGAGGCAAATATTAAATTTGCAATATTCTTTTAGTTACTTGCCATACACGCTCATTTCAATTTTTCGTCAAATAAATTAATATATTAGTTGGACTATTATTTAATGTTGTTTTAATTAAACAGTTGGACTGTATTCAAACTATTTCATTTATAGTTGATTATATAATTGGATTATAGTAATCAATATATTTGAATTAACTATTTCAATTAATAGTTGATTTTATAATTGGATTATAGTAATCAATATAATTGAATTTAACCAATTTAAATTATAGTTGATTATATAGTTGGACAATAGTAATCATTATAAAAAATAGTACCTAAAATCGTTGATTAAATAGTTGGACTATTATAATCAAGATAACTGAAAGATTAGTGTTTAAAACATAATCCTGAGTGAAAATATTTTTAAACGACTTCAATTTTCAAATTGGGAATAAAACTTCAGGATAGTCCTGAAAACTGAGAAGTTACTTTATTTAATATAGTGACGTCTCGAGCCTAAGCCCGGAGTTGAGCAAATAGTAGAGCATGATATTTGGAAGATTCATGTGATGATAACTTTAGTGCTTAATCCAATAAGCTTGCCAAATAGCCTCCTTAATTTCTTAGTCAGAACTAATGATTAGATCCTTATAGTATGATAATGAAATTAAAAGATCTTCATAGATCTATCCTTAGATCTTAGAAGAACAAATTGCAATAGAAAACTCTTGGAGAGTTAATGGCTATGCTCAAGGAGCCAAAGCCAAAGTTTGCAATAAGGCAAGAAGCGCAAGGCGCATCTTACTTCGACATTCCAGAAGGCCAAGGCTTGGCCAAAGGCTTCTGAGTGTGGAAAATGGGCAAAGGCAAAATGATTATAATCTTCTGGGAAGACATAGGACATATCCAAAAATGTCTGCCTAAACTGTGGCAAACGGGGTCACTGGAAGCATGACTGCCTTATGGATAAGGCAGACATGAAGGAATTGAAGACGGGCAAGGCTTTGACTTCAAATATGTTTGTCATAAACATGTTCACTACTAGTATTAAAATTGGATTTTAGATACTGAGTGTGGTACATAAATATGTACTGGTGTGCAGTATCTGCTAATTAGCAGGATACTGACTTCGGATGAGATTGATCTACGAATCGGAAACAGGACGACTGTCGCTGCTTTAACCGTAGAAACCTAAGTTTAGGAACTACCATTCGGGTGTGTACTTAAATTAGGAAACTGTTAAAATGTAACTAGTTTGACTAGAAACATTATCTCTATATCAGGGTTAGGGTATACCTTTATATTCTAGAACACTGAGTGTTTTATTTTATAAAGATGATATTGAGATAAACACATTAGATGTGAATAACAGTATTTATATTTTGAATATAAATAAATCTCAAACGTATTATCAGTTGAGACTTATTTGTGGCATTGTTGTCTGGGACACAACTAAACAAGACTCATATATCCACACTTTTGAAGAGTGGATACTAGGACGGATTTGATTATATTTAAATGATGTCTACGAATCTAGTTTATTGGGAAAAGTGCCTGAAACACCTTTACTTGGTAAAAGTGCAAGTGCCATCGATCTGTTAGCCCTCATTCATAGTGACGTAAGTGGGCCCATGTCTAGCTAGGGCATCGCGTTATGGTTATGTGTTTCTTGTGAAACACGGATCGGAAAATTTCAAAGAGTTTCGACATGAAGTAGACAAACAGATCAGCTAAAGTATTAAAACCGTCACAGTTTGACCATGATGGAAAATACTTAAGCAATAAGCTTCTCATATACTTGAAAGAGTATAGTATTCTTTCAATGAGGACTCCTCCCGGAACACGTTAATTTGACGGTGTATCCGAACCGAGAAATCCAATTTTGTTGGACATGATAAGGTTAATCATGAGTCACTATGAGCTACCATTTCTTTCAACGTATACGCATTAAACAGTGCAAAACTTATTTTGAATAAGGTTCCATAAAAATCTATTTGACAGACTTCATATTAGATATGAACAGGAAAGAAACTGGGTTTTCTCATTCCTGAAGATTTGGGTATGCTAGGCATAAGTTTGGATGATACCAAACTAGAACCCAAATCGGATAAATGCCTAATTGTAGGTTATCCTAGGGAAACCTAAGTATAGTACTTATACAACTCAAACGAGAACAATGTAATTGTTGCTCGCCATGCGGTTTTCCTAAGAGGAATACCTATATGCAGTGGTAAGTGAGAGGAAAGTAAAACTCGATGAAAATCGGAGTAATACTATTCCAGGCACCGATTCCTTAATGGAACGTTAAACAATTCATCAAGGATTACACTTGTACGTGTTGTGGATCATAACGGTATAGTTTTCATATATTTGGGTATAGGATACTCATGCAAGTGTAATAGGAGGTTGTGTTTACCGATGGTATGGAAACAGCTTCGCTCTGGATAGACCCCTCAGAATTCCATTTGTAGTATGATTATGTGTCTATGGAAGTCCGAATCAGGGTAGGTGTATTTGGTCTTAACCTGAGACTTGCATCGCTAGTACTTGCGACAATCAATACGCTTTGGTTTTGGTCGTCCAGGACTTTAACAGGTTCTGTGTACGCCTCTTCTGGTTTATTGAGAATCGTAGTGTATTGGGTGTGATGTCGAGATGTAAGTATCACTTCAGTCATAGTGGAGATGATGATCACGTAGGGTACGGAACTGGTTTTCTTATGTACTGCAGTCATCTGGATAATATGACTAGGTCATGATTATCCGATAATATAGACTAGTTACCAGAGATCCAATATGTGCTTTGTATGTGGCAGACACATTTCCAGCCCCAGGCCTTTCACGTGACATTCGATGCTGGATCGTAATAAGCAATACTATGAATACTATGCATTATATAGATCATATATTCCAGTAAGGATATTTCTTGAGAATTGGGTAGGCACGGTGCTTTGCTAGAAGCCAACCATGTCTTGTAAATCGGTAAAAACGTAGTGCAAGGTACGTACGTGTTCGGATAGTCCGACGACCGGATTTACTGCCAACATATCCGGGGATCTCATGGGTCGTTTCCCGAAGATTCACCGATGACGTATGACTCGCACTTTATTAATCTGGGATTAATTATAAGAGAGAGAAAATTAATCTGGGATTAATTACGGAGATATTTTATCTGGGATAAAATATTAATTAAAAGAGAGAACGATTAATTTGGATTTAATCGATAAAATAATATATTCGATATATTATACGAAATTGGATTTCGACGCGAAATTAAAATTTAATTTTAATTCGGGCAAACGAGTTAATTTAGAATTAATTTGTTAGCGATATGAATAGTAATTTTACTAGGCATAATTATTTAATTACGTCGCGACGGAAAATTCGTTAATTTGGAATTAGCGAACCCGAGCCCGGGAGTGTTTGCGGGCGCACTCGTATTTTGAATTTAAGTGTGGCACACATGTCACATCAAGCATCAAATCATTAGTCACTTTGATTGATGTGATGTCTAGTCACTTTGAGTGATTGACAACATGTCACTTTTGATGTGAATAGTGATGGAGGTGGTTGTAGGCTTTAATGCCTTTGACTTTTGGAAATTTGGAAATTGTTTTTTTTTTTTTTGGTATTTGATTTTTGGAAAATCAAAAACATATAAAAAAAACACATTTCTCTCTTTTTTTTTATCACTCACGGTTTTGGAACCATTTCCCTCATCTCCCTCTCTCGGCTTTGAAGCCATTTTTCTTCTCCATTTCTTGGCAAGGCCGAGTATTACAAGAAGAACAAGGAAAGATTGTGGCAATTTTTCCAATGCTAGCACATGAAGAGTCATCCTAAGGTGATAGGGAACTAACTTGTGAGCATGGAATCTACACACAAAGCTTGGAGATTCAAGGGTCACCATGGCCGAATTTGGAGAACACAAAGAGCAGCCCACTGTCGTGAGCTTCCAAGGAGGAGCTAAGGATTTTGTGTTCAACGCATCGCAAACCGATCAATGTAAGTATGATTCTGCCGTATTTCATTGTTGTATTCACATGTGTTTCTTGCTTGAAATCGATCTTGGGACTTAATAGAAACCCAACATTATTTATGTTGAGTTTGCATATTTTGTTATTAAGTTTGGGCTTCGATCTCATACATAAGAATTTAAACAGAGAAAAGAGTATTAGCATTGTTCATGATTACGAAGTCAGAGGCTCAGGAGAATAGTATGGCCTATTCCCTACCGGTAGCATCTCACGGATTGGGGATGTTACAAAGATGGTATCAGAGCATGGTCTATGGAGTCAGTGATTGCAGTAGGTAGAGTGATGGGGTCTTGTATTCATAGTATGTCCGAGATACTTGTATGCAGGGCACTACCTCTCCAGTATCTGATCCTCGAGTATGTCCTCAAGATCTATAAAAAGGTTAGTAAGATTTCCCCCGACTATTCGAATAGTATTCCTTGCGAGAACAATTATACTCTAGATCCAAGTTGAGAATTCCCCTATAGTTATCATGGCCCATCACAAGAAGTTCAGAACAAGCTATGAAATTAAATAGTAACGATCTAAAAAAAGTTACCCAAGGGAGTAGGAAGAGAGATCTATAAGAAAAGTAAAAGATGACGTACAGATGATTAAGTAACCAGATAGTAGTAAGAACCAGAGACACAGAGTTAGATAGTAAAAGATAACACCAGAACTTGTAGTAAAGAAGATAATAATAAGCCTGAACAAGAGTAAAATGCCGAGTAGACCTAAGTAAAGTTTCTTCCCTCCAATCAAGATTCCTTTCCTCCTCAGAAAATTCTTCCAAGCATATCCAATAGCTTTTGAGCACCTCGTATAGATAGTGAGTTCCCCAATAACCAAGGACAGCCATAAGGTAGAAGAAGCAAAAAATCAAGAATAGTTGTAGAGGTTTCTAATAGATGTGAGATGCCATAAGAATACAGAGATTCTAGATTCCCTAAACCCAGGCCCGCATGCAAATAAGATAAATGACTTCAGAAAAATAATTGGTTGCCCTAACCAAAGAATCCAATAAGGCCCCGACCTACCCAGATCCTCACCCCTTCGTGATGTCAGTCAAGGGACCTGTCCTGAAGGTGCCTAGCTTATACCCACTTTACATGAGAAATATACTATACCAGGACACCAAGTACCAGGACAAGGATACCGAAACTCATCGAGACATAAAATGTTTGCCCTAGTCCCTACCAACATAGATATAAGTAATCGTAAATAAGCCCGATGAAAGTTTACTCTAATAACAGAAACAGAAAACCTTGGAAGATAGATAACCCAGAAAATAATTTAGGAAGCTTCAGAAGATATAAAGAAGAGAACTCAGTATAGTCCAAAGATCTAAACAAGTCATCATGAGGCTTGCGGTACTAGTAGAAGTCTTCATAATAGATCAAGCATAGTAGGTCCTACAGATCAGCCTTAAGCTAGTATAAATCTATGGAAGTATAAAAGAATAGACCCGTGAGGCTGGAGATATTTAAGAGTGACAAGAGTACCAATTTGAACAATAGAACAGAGTGTCATAACTGTGATTTATAACAAGAGAAGAGAGCATAGGTCTAGGAAGTAGTCAGAAGAATGAACTACCATTAGCCTCAATAGCATGGCATAGAGCAAAGAAACATGTTATGAAAACAGAAAGCAGGAAACAAGAAGTGATGATAGAGTTCAGTACGTATAGTAACATAGGTAATGTAGTTTGGAGACAGTAATGTAAGTGAAGACCACGGGATGATTAATAAAAAGTAAGGAATCCTAAGGCATGGATTAGTCAATTCAGTTTCCAGTAGTATGGACGGAAATTTTTACTTTCAATAGCCCCGACTATGGTAAGTATTTAGACACCTAACTAGACATGTAAGCATATATCCATTCCCAACTTAGAACCCAGTAAGAGGAAGAACAAGTAAGGAAGAGTAATTGATAGAATATATGGATTATGAGGCGCCTAGAAGGTTTAACCAATAAGTATAACAAAACATAGATAAAAACACGAGATGGCAAAATCTATATAAGATAAAATAGTTGAAGTCATAGTAAATCAAGTCAAATCTAGAAGACATCATTTAACTGGAATCCCTTGAGGAAGTAAAGACTCAATTGAGCGAAGTATCTAGAGAGAGCGACTTTCAGGAGTATAGTATATGACTTATAAGAATCTCATTGTATTGAGAAAGAAGAAATAGATAAGAATAGCAACCGAATCTAGAAATTTAGAAGAGATGTCCAAAGCAATTGAAGTTGATGGAGTTTCCAAGGGAATAAAAATTTCAAGGAACTAAGATGAGAAGAGAATTCAAGTAACATAACAAGACTTAGTAAGGAAGAATAATAGAAGGAGTATGGTAGGCGTTTGAGAGAATATAAACCTTATAGAGGTTCACAATAAGAGGTGGTATCATCAATAATTGGAAAACAAATTATTAATAAAGTTGAAACATGAAATTCAGATAGTTCCTAGTAGTATTACCCTAGTGAGGGAGCCAACACCAGACATGTAAACAAAAGAGTCATAAGCTTATAGATGAGCAACATAAGCAACTACAACACATGTAGCTAGTGAGAACACCACCACCGGAAGACTCCAAGACAATCCCCACCCTCTCAATTTTCGTTAGACAATAGTAGTAGTGATGGACCTTGAAGGTTGCCTTAAGATACTCTATGAATAAGTGAAAGAATACCGGAATATGAAATAAAAATGAGTGACAGCTCTGAGTAAATGAGTTAAGAAAGAAGTTGTTCAAATGAAGCGGTACAAAGATAAAGTAGTGGTCTAATAATGACTGAGATATAAAGGAGCAGCGATATACATGGCTAAAGGAATATAAGAAATGATATCCTTCAAATAAGGAAGCATAAACATAGGCCAGACGAGTCCCAGGAGTAAAATAGAGCAAGAGAGAAGATAAAAAGGTTAACAAGTAAATAGTTGGAAATAAATCTATCGAGATGATGGGAGAAAATACTAAGTAAGCAAAAAAGAAGAATATAACAATAAGGGTTTCTTAGTATCAGCCTAAGCCATATGTATGGGTGCTTTATTAGATTTGTAGCATAGTACAGAATCGAGGAGATAAATTACTGCAATGTTGTAATTAGTATAGCAGGTGAATCCTCAGGGTTCGGTAAAATGACATGTATTTGAGTAACGACCCTTGACAACACTAGGCTATGGAAAATAAGTTAGTGTGGAACACCGTAACCAGATTTATAGTAACAATGAAAGCAAATTACAAAAGAGTATGAGCTTAGCCAGGACCAAATCTCCAGTATCGATGTTAATAGTAGAGAATACGGTTTAGGCACTAAGGTGCATGCAATTAAGCCTGAATCTGTAGCCAATTGAGAAAGACCACTAGGAAACTACCCAGAAGCAACATTTTAAGTACAAGCATCATCGGTAGACAATATCAGTAAGCTAAGAAGCCCTAAGCGATATCATAAGTAGTTGAAGCTTGGCCATGAGAATATAGAGAGTTAAGTAGATAAGATATGAGAAAGATATTAAGATCAAGTTAAATTAGTGCAGCTAAAGGAGTATCGAGTACAAGCATTGTTAATAATGGCAATGATTACTCCTGTAAACTTTTTGATTCCGGAAAAGGAACATGGGAAGCCTAACCTTGAGACATCAGTATTTCTAGTAAGTGTCAAAGGTACTAACTAAGAAGAACCTGATCGAGTCGAATAATTGTTGAGCATAACTAAAGATCTAGAGAAAATGATTTCCTTGAAGATAATGAATGTTGAGCACAACTAGAGGTCCAGAAATGAAGTAGTCGAGGATACTCAGAAAAGATCTTATGAGACGAGAACAAGGAAATACCTCTTAGTAAAGAACTTAAAGGATACTTACTGAAACTATGAATTTTGAAGCACTTTACCCAAGTATGACAAAAAATACGAGGCTTGAGTTAGATATTAAGAATGATGGAGAATCTCATATACTTACTAGTCAATAATTAAATGATCAGACGGGCAAATGCCTTCATTGTTAAGTCAAATAGAATCACCGATGATACAGAATATTTACAACAAAGTAAGAATTTACACAGACAAATTAGTGTACAACACTAGTTACGAGTTCCAAGTCATGGCATCATAGGTTCAGCATGATCATCACATTGTCCTGTGGTGTAGTGATAGCACACGGAAAATCATCGGGAAGTATAGTGAATGAAACAAAGGCGATGGGTATATAGTTAGTTAAAGCTGGTGGTTTATAAGGAATCCATGAATCCTGAGATCTATGGTAAGATCCCAAGTTTAAAAAGGATTCGAGGACGAATCCTTTTTAAGGGGGAGAATTTGTAACTACCATAAATCTCAACTACTGTTACATTATTATATGAGTATTATATAATATAAATTATTTTTGCGCACATATATATTCATGGAACGACTTTGGGGATAATCAGTGGATTCCTCGAAATTCCGATACAAAACTGTAACATGTTCCACTCCAAACAACCTATGGTATTTAGGCCGTAAATTTCTCGTACGCACTCTAATTTTTATAAATTCTATATCTTCGCAAATCTGATATCGAGACCTACAACTTCTGCGTTGAACATTTTTCCAAATTCGGATCAGAAACTGGTCAAAAATACAGATAAAAATTCATATAAATAGTAATTTTGGACTTCACTAGAAGAATCTCAAACCTTCTCCACATTTCCATATTTTCACCATTATTCCAAATATCAAATAACCCCTACTATATAAAGAGAACACTATTCACCAATTCATAAAATTAGAACAAAAAAAGAAAGAAGAAGATGTGAATGAGAGAAGAAGAAGAAAAAAGAAGATGAAGAAGAAGAAGAAGAAGAGAAGAAAAAGAAGAAGAATGAAAGAAGAAAATGAGAAATAGAGGAAATGCTTAGCAAGCATGAGAATTTTGGAAGATGAAGAAAACAACAAGAATGGAGGTAAGACCACTTGACCCAAACTTGGACTTTTAAATTTTGAGAGTTTGATATTATATTGGAGAATTGGAAAGCTAGTGGATGTCTTTTAAGTGTTTAGTAGATAAAGAATTGTATGGTAGGATGAAATATCAAAAATTTAAGAATCTTGAATATTAGGTTAAAGAAAGAAAAATGAATAGATTAAGAAATGATTGATGATGAAATGGTGGTGTAGTATATTGGAAAATGAAGTTAGGTGATGGATTGTGTAATTATGGTGCATTTGAATAAGAAAGACTTGAAAAAGTAAACTTTGGATCCTCAAAAATGGGCTCGCGTCGTGACGTAGAAGGTCTCACGTTACGATGCGTACTGGAAATTTGGTGCGGAATGGCTTCTTGTTTGAGCGCTTCGCGACGCGTATGGACTCGCGTCGCGACTCGAAAATGGATTTTGTGCATACGATTCTGGAACCGTGCGCGTCACGACGCGCAATGCCTTGCATGGCGACGCAAAGATCATAATTTCCTAAAATCAGTTTTAAACCATTTCAGTTCCACCCTAACATATTAGAGGCCGCCTTATAGGTCTCGTAACAGTTCGTATACATACCTTACATCAAGACACAAGCACGATAAACCTTGTAGATAAAACATATTGATGTATTAATAAGCTTAGCTAAGTTCCGAAGCTCGTTTTACAACGTATATACTAATCAAGTTTCTAATCATAGACTATCCACATGAACCACGATCTTCTTCGATGAGGGGACTCAGTGCCAGCCAAATTCCAAAATCTATGAGTGGACATTTTCTTTTAAGTTGATTTTCATTATTTTGTTAGTTAAATCAGACTTACTTTCAACTTTTAGGGCGTTAACAAGTTTTATGATCTGTTATATTTTGTTCATCATGTTTAAGAAATGATTTAGAAAAAGAAATATTTTTAAACTTGAGTTTTATATTTTCGAGGCATGTGGGAAAAACCCACCTCAGTATGTAACATGTTACAGACTTAGAATTGACGGATGACATGTGCACATGTGAGGACTGGTGGGACGGTGAAACGTAATGCCCCCAGATCCTAGTTCAGGACCAGGGATGAAAGATGCCCATATGTATGAACAGAAATTGGCGACGCATGTTGTTCCGGGCTCGTGGCCCGGTTGGGAGTACGGAGTAGCCCGCGGGGGACTAAACCAGAGAAATAAAATGGAGTCGCCACTCGGTGTGAACCGGGAAAATGATTTAAGGCCGTACTCACCTCTCGCAATAGAAGACCTCAAACCGATGGGTTCGGAATGGTCCATTACTTATGCCACTTGTAATGAACGGATTTGTGCAATAATTTAACCAAGTCTACGCAACATACATTTGCAAAATAATCTACATCTAAATTCCTATACGACCTATATCTAAGTTTGCATGCTTTAAAAATATGTCGGGAAAGCGATAAACACACAACTCATGAATATCTTAAATTAAGACATGCAGAATAAATATGTGACCAAGAAATTTGGCCGATCTCAATGTAGGACCTCGCATATCCGGTTGGACGTATTCCACGTCAACCGAGCATGACGTGTCCGGTACAACAAAATAAAATATAATAAAGGGTGCCCTCAGGTCTTACCTTTTAAGTCGCTTCTCGGGAGTGCGTTTCACGGTGTTGGAAGGGTTATCATTTCTGTTGTTTTTACTGGTCCATTGTTCCCGCTGTTTTCTTAGGTCTGCTGTTTCTACTATTTCCGCTGGTTCACTATTTCCGATGTTTTCACTGGATCACTATTTTCTCTATTTTGTCTATTTTCACTCGCGATTTCCGCTCGCTGTTTTCTTTGTTTTCATTGTAGTTTTCAGTTTGTTTTTTGGCCAGTCTCGGGATGATTTTTGGGCAGGTTTTTATGGTCAGTTTGTGGTTGTTTCGGTGGCAGTGAAGGTGCGGCTTATGGTGCAGTTTTGGGGACTATTTGGCCACTGTTTGGCGTGGATTTGAGGGCTAGAGGGGCTGTTATTTTGTTGGTTTACTGGTCACGTGGAGGGCTGCTTTATTGGTCGGTGAGGGTGTGTTCGGTGCATGCATGTTTTGGCAGTGTGTGCTATGAAATTTGTGTTTGTTTGAGAGAATAGTGTGTGTATGTGTCGAGTGTGAGAGAGAGGCAAGTGTGTTTTGAGTGTGTTGCCATGTATGTGTATCTAAGCTTAGGTGTTTTTGATTGCCGTGGCTTGTGGCCTGTGTGTGTCATGTATCTCTTGTTCAGTTTTGGCGGGTTGCTTCACATGTGGGTCTGCATGTTTAATGTTCAGGGTTTTGGCTTTTTGTGAAGCCGAGTGTAGTGAGAATAGAGAGAAGATGGAAGAGAGAGGCGAGAGAGAGGACTGGATGAAGGCAGTGTGACGTGAGTTTGGTGGCTGAATGTGAAGATTTGTGTGATGGATGTTGTGCTGAGTGTTTAACGTGAATGCTTAGGGTTTATATATTTGTTTGAGAAGTCATGGTCTGGCCGTGAGTGGCTTCGAATGAGAGAAGAGAGAAGCGTGTGATGGCTAGGTTGAATTGGTGAAGGGATTGCGTGGGGCTTGAGTGTGGTTGAAGCGTGAAGAGGGAGTGAGGGGGCAATGGATTTCACATGTGCATGGGTTCTTTGAGTGCGGGTTGAGGGCTTGGCGTGAAGGTTCTTTGAGTGTGAGTTGTGTGTGTGTGCTGAGAGAGTGAGGGCTTGGCGTGAGGGTTCTTTGAGTGAGGTGTTGAGAGCAATATGTGATGAAGGGGGTTGCTCACGTGTGCATGGGGGCTGAATGAAGGCTTTAGCGTGAGTGGAGCTAGAGGCAGATTTGTGATGAGTGTTTATTTGTTTGTTGTTTATTCACGTGAGATGGAGAGTCAATGAGAGAGAATGGGCTAGGGTTTTACGTGTGCCTGTTAGCCAAGGGAGCAAGGGTTTATTTGTTTCTTATTTATAATGGTTGAGGGTTGAGGTGGAGAGTGGGCTTTGTTCCCGAGCTGTGTTAAGGGTGGGCTTTATTCCCGAATTGATTGTGGGCTTTGTTCCCTGGGCTATATTCCCGAACTGTATTGACTGTGGGCTTTGTTCCCGAGCTGTATTGAATGTGGGCTTTTTTCCCTGGGCTTTATTCCTGAACTGTGTTGACTCTGGTCTTTGTTCCCGAGCTGTACTGAATGTGGGCTTTGTTCCATAGGCTTTATTCCCGAACTGTGTTGACTGTGGGCTTTGTTCCCAAGCTGTACTGAATGTGGGCTTTGTTCCCTTGGCTTTATTCCCAAACTGTGTTGTCTGTGGGCTTTGTTCCCGAGTTGTACTGAATGTGGGCTTTGTTCCCGAACTATGGGCTTTGTTCCCTAATTTGCTGAATGTGGGCTTTGTTTCTGAACTGTGCTGAATGTGGGCTGTGTTCCCAAATTGTGGGCTTTGTTCCCGATTTGAGTTGAGGGTCTTGTTCCCTGAATTATGGGTCTTGTTCCCGTGGGTCTTGTTCCCTGAATTGTGGGTCATGTTCCCAAATTGAACTGCATGTCTTGTTCCTGATTGTGGGTCTTATTCCTAAATTGAATTGCAGGTATTGTTCCTGATTATGGGTCTTATTCCCAAATTGAATTGCAGGTCTTGTTCTTGATTGTGGGTCTTGTTCCTAAATTGAGTTGCGGGTCTTGTTCCCGATTGTGGGTTTTATTCTCAAATTGAATTGCAGGTCTTGTTCCTAATTGTGGGTCTTGATCCCAAATTGAATTGCAGGTCTTGTTCCTGATTGTGGGTCTTGTTCCCAAATTGAGTTGCGGGTCTTGTTCCCGATTTGAATTGCAGGTCTTGTTCCTGCTTGTGGGTCTTTTTCCCGAATTGAATTGCGGGTCTTGTTCCCGATTATGGGTCTTGTTCCCGATTGAATTACGGGTCTTGTTCTCGATTATGGGTCTTATTCCCGAATTTAGTTGTGTTGAGGGTCTTGTTCCCTGAATATGGATTGTGTTGAGGGTCTTGTTCCCTGAACTGAGTTGTGGGTCTTCTTCCCAATCTGAATTGTGGGTATTCTTCCTGATTGTGGGTCTTGTTCCAAATTGAATTATAGGTCTTGTTCCTGATTGTGGGTCTTGTTCCCAAATTGATGCTGATTTGTCTCCATACCCGGAGTACCATACCCAGCAAAATTGATACTGATGCTAATGACGATGTGGGCCTCGCCCCCAGAGTGCCATACTTGGCAAGACTGATACTGATAATGATGTGGGCATCGCCCCTAGAGTGACATACCCGACAAGACTGATACAAATGCTAATGATGTGGGCCTCGCCCCCAGAGTGCCATACCGACGAAACTGATACTGATGATGTGATGATTTATTTCAACATACTGTACCACCTCTCACGAGATAATCTTGATAGTCAAACATATTTTCATCCTCAACGAATGTTTCACGTCGAAACTAGAGGATCTTCAAAGTACTTGATATACTCAAATCCGATCGTCTGAATGAGTGATTTGAACTAGACTCCTAGTGTGTGTGTGTCAAGGCTCTTTCGCAGCTTAATCCTTAAGTAGGCCAACTTGATGATTTCGTCTCGGAGAATCGGACCAGTGGGTCTAACCAATCTAGATGTCTTGATCACACTCTGTGGTTACTTTGTCATACTCAATATGATATGGTATTCTTCTTCTTCTTTTTTTGTCTTTTTCTTATCATTTTGAATTTTTTTTTTCTTTTCATTCTTTTTCTCTTTTCTTTCTTTTTCTTTCTTTGACACACCTACCCTTTAAGGTAGCATTTCTCCTCATGGTGGTCCTAATACTCGCCCATGGGTAGCTTCACGCTTATCGGTTATATGCGGTCTATTTTTTTTCGTTTTCTTTTCATTGCAGAGACTTTTTCTTTGTTTCCAACCATATCATATATCGTAGCATAAGTAAACCAGGATGGACATCCAGACAAACGGTCATTCACTGATCCACCATCTCTTCGACTAGTCATCTCGCCAACTACTCAGGCTTCTACTGTCGAGATCCTGTAATCAAGTGCTCGTGAGTCTAGCCAAGATCAATCCATTCAGAATACCGGATGAGAGCACATCTCACATTTATCATTTCTAAGGTTCCTCCCTACAATAAACAATATCATCACCGGACATATGCTTAACCATCAAAGATTTCTCTCTTTTTTTTTCACTCACTCACTCCATGGAATTCTCCCTTTCAACCGCTGATAATGTGGGCTTCGCCCCCTGAGATCCTTTCCCAGAAATCATACTAATATTGGCCTCAACCCTAAGATTCCTCCCCGAAACTGGTTCATTCCTGAAACTGATACTGATTCATTTATGAAACTGATACTTATTCAATACTGAAACTGTACTGTTACTGCTTCTGGTTGGCTTGCTTTTGTCGCTTTCTCTTTTTCTCCGTTGAAACCTATGAATACAAATAAAACAAAACACAAAAAAAATGCAAGTGCGTTACATGTACGCATGCATGCATGAATGAATTTCATATTCTGTTGGGTTAGGTCTTCCGCCAATTCCCTTGGTGACTGCTCGGTCTTCTCTTCTTTGCCGTACAATTGTTTGTTTCTCAATTTATTTTTCCCCGATATCCATGTTTCCTAAACTCTTTTTGACAAACTTTTTATTTTTAATCTCTAACCCAACGGATATCTATGATGGTTTTTAAGACACATGAGGTTAGCATGATGCGTGTATGCATGAGATGCATACGATGTATGGAATATATCAGTCGGCCCATTATCATTTTAAAGCATTCAATCATACTATTGCGCGGTGCAAACTTGTCCCAGTTGAAAAAGGCCCAACAAGTTTATTCTTTTGCGATAACATGGATAAAAACCTTCAAATAATATGAGGCCTAAACACAAAATGGCCAATCGGCATTTTAGAAGCTTTCGGCTCAATTGTCAAAGGACACGAACTTGTCCCAGTTTAAATGGCCCAACAAGTTCACATCTCTTGACAAGAGGTTCAACTGAATCCAAATGACGATGATCCCAAACACAAACATAAAGAAATGATTTCTAATGGTCATACGACTACGGTTCACATGTAGGTTTCAGGAGTGTAAACAAAGGCTCTTACTGACGAAGGATTGCCCAAAACTAGGACTCCCCACTCAAGGGTTCAAGCGACTAAGTGAGCGCACCTTTTTTATACCTTAAGGTACGTGCCAACAAGTTATGGTATGTGACTGACTGTCAAATGGATTTCCCGTTGTAGATTCCCCAGAGGGAGGGCGGAGCGAACTCTCTTAAAAACCCAAGCCTCTTAGGCTCTTATCGCCTTGGTGACAGGAATAAACAACAAGTCCTCCAAATTAGTCTGTCACAGTGAGCTACGGGTGAATGATTATCCAAGTGCCTTCATAGCTTTTCCTTATAGAAATGTAGTGAATGAAGGAAGACATCAAACCACCACCTAGCCTTAACAATGCCTTTGATTAAACTCCCTAAACCCACAGTAGACATGGTTAATTAAAGCACAAATCACAAACATTACAAGATATTATTTTGGGGCCAATTCTCTATCCTCAGTGGTTTGAGGTCTTCCCTTGCGAGGGGTGAGTGCGGCGTTAAATCATTTTCCCGGTTCACACCGGGTGGCGACTCCATTTTATTTCTCCGGTTTAGTCCCCCGCGGGCTACTCTGTACTCCCAACCGGGCCGCGAGCCCGAAACACCATGTGTCACCGGTTTCTGTTCATACACCATATATCCTAGTTTCAGAGCTTGGAGTTTAGCATAGATCTGCACCCTCAGTTCTAGTTCAGTGGCTTGGGGACGGCGATACGTAACGTCCCAATACCATTAGTTTCAGGGACAATAGTGGCATGCTTTGGGGGGCGGCGATACATAGCGCCTCAAAGTCATGAATTTTCACTCTTGGCTCTATTTAGGCGTATGGGGGGACGACGATACGTAACGCCCCCATATGTCAAGTTTTTCAGAGACATATCAGTTTTCAGATATCAGGTTTTTAGAAACAGTTTTCAGAGATAAGATTTTAGAAACAGTTTTCAGAAAATAGACATTTCATAAATAGATCTTTCAGATATAAGTTTACATAACTAAACTTTCAAAAGAAGATTTCAGAAAGATAAGTTTTATAAAAGATATTTTAGACAATGTTTTTCAGAAAAATAGTTTTCCTATAAAGCTATCTTTGAATTTCGGTTTATAATCCCAATATTTATATAACAATATTACAGTTTGCTTCCACTAACTTAGATCTCACAACGATCTAACCCCTTCACTCCCAGTTTCCTTGTTTTGCAAGTATTCTCGGAGGATGAGCTCGGGAGGACGGATACTGATGTATTCACTAGGGTACGGAGTCCACCAGTTCAAGTCAAAAAGAGTGAGAGTCATGTTAGAGTCAAGTAAAAGTTATGTATTAAGTCTTTGGTTAGGTGATAGTCATTGTAAAAGTAAGTATCATTGAGTACACAATTATTTATGTTGAGTTTGCATATTTTGTTATTAAGTTTGGGCTTCGGTCCCATACATAAGATATTTAAACAGAGAAAAGAGTATTAACATTGTTCATGATTACAAAGTCAGAAGCTCAGAGGATAGTACGACCTATTCCCTGCCGGTAGCATCTCTCGGATTGGGAATGTTACATACACATAAAACTAAAAGAGTAGAAAACATGAAGGCAACATATGTTGTAGTTAAGAACAATAGAAACATTTTTCTTTCCAAAGAAAAATGAAATTACTTACTAATCTTCAAGATTTCCTTTGATTTTTGCTTAGCACTTCTCTTTTTCTTTCAAGAAATTTTTTTGTTTTTTGTGTGTTTTTGGAGGCTTAACCTTAAGTGAAGCAAATGAAAAAACATAACCCTTAATACTTAGGGTTGGCCAAAACATTTGGTGAAAAAGGAAAAGATATTTTTCAATTTTTCAAACAAATAAAAGAAACCAGATCCAATTTGATAACTATATCTTTAAATGTAAAAGTCAAACATTTACATTTTAATCATTTCCAAATTTAATATTAACTTAGATATTTTGTATTTCAATTACTTTAATTATTTGACAATTAAATAATAAAATAATTACTTAAATATAAATATTTAAATATATGTATTATATTACTTTAAATAATCCAAATACATATGTTAATGATATATGTCAAATATCATAATTTGATAATTAATTAATGTGTATTTAATAAAATCATATATTAAATATAAATACACATTAATTAGGAAATGATCGAAAAATCCATATGCATGTATTTCTCTGTTTAACCGTTAAATGATTTATAAATAATAAATATTATTCATAATTGTTGCCCTAGTACTCTACGAGTATATTTCTTTAGCGAGACTCTCTAAGTTCAGGCATATCCGTCATGAAATCTAATTTTTTGTTCATAATTTACCTACCCGTAAACTATGACAACCACGAATAAAACTCTCTGAACTATACAGGTCAAGGTCTTCGCATACAAATAATCCATTCATCACAGGTATCCAGATTATTCCAGAGATATAGATATAAACGTCAAATCTCTATAGGTGTAATCTCATCGATGTTTCTATTAGAAATCTCTAAATAACACTTAGAACTCATTTCTATAATGTACCACATGTCCATGGATTTAATACATTTCCAATCCATATTGAATACATATGCTCTATACATAGAGCTGACAATCCTTTCTTGACACACACATGATAACCTGAGGATCTATCCATACCCAACGAACAGGCGGAGGTCTGACCTTAATAGGTCAGTAACATGACTACCATCAAAGTGTGGATGATATCTCATATATCCACAGTGGTATCTCAAGTCAAAGAATCACTATGCTACTCAACCCGAGAAGAATCTTATTGACGTTGGTGTATCATCCATTAAGAATATTTGGTGAGTCTTTCAGTGTTTATCTGATATAAACACCTACATGTCTATAAGTGTCTTCAAGACTCATGGTTTATTGAGAATCAACCATTGAAATCCAAGATTCCAATATATGACATATACCGGTCTCAGCGAGTTTACTTACTGACCAAGTAATGCAAACCTTGACCAGAAACTGTTTAAGAATGATATTGTTATGATACAACTCAATGACAGTTGCGACACTTTTGTAACTGTATCATAACTAGTTATTTTAAGGTCAATCACGTCTTTACCATATATAAAGAGATATTATAATATATAAACTGTTTATTTTATTCATAATAAAATGTTTACATAAGTATTTACAATGAAATACAAATAGAAATTGGCGCTCCGAGCACCAACCCTAACAGTACACACCACCGTCAGTAGGAATCTCTTCGAGTCTAGTAGCATATGTAATTCTTTCACTTTAGGATAACATTGATTTTGTGTGTGATCCTCCACATTTTGATGTCATATATGCCAGAGGCCTTTCATGGTCTTGTCACTAGATGTTCATTGGGTGTAGACCGATGCACTCATTAATTAAGTGTGGATCAAGATAGGATTCGTCGGTTCGTATGCGTACTATAATGAGTTAAGGTATCCATATGTGTAATTCATGATTCTTATGACTTTCGCCAAAGTCGATCACCTATGGTGGATTGCATATATCAAAAATGGTGTTTTGATTAGTTGTAAAGAATCGTGGACATGTCGGCAATATGAGATGTGTGTCTCGGAAACTTGACGGTGTAATCTATGTTTCCTAAAAACAACTCAGATGACCTACGATGGAGGGATTGTTAAACATATGTGATGATCTCGACTTTTATAATTCAGAAAGGTAGTTCGTGTTCTTTGCAAATTCCGAGGTGGTTTAATTGTGTACATATAAGCTAGGCTTATATGACGAACGTGTCTCGACTTAGAGAGTCCCACAATATGAAATGTACTCGTTGAGCACTTGGGTAGCCGATAATGCCGATAATGTTTGATAATAAATAATATTTGATATTATAATTATCAATTAAAATAAATAAGTATTATTGGATAACATTAATTATTTACTTTGACCCAATTGGATTAATTAGATTAATCGAAAATCACACAAAGGTTTTGTTGTAATTTCATAAAAATCTCTATCATTGGAAGATATTTTAGTAATTACAAAATATGTAATAATAGGAGTATTTGGATTGATTTAATTGGATTAAATGAAAGTAGTAAACAATGAACTAATCAATTGGTTGAACTTTGTTTAGAATTAATTGGACTAAATCAAAGTGGTAGACAATGAACTAATCAATTGGTTAAACTTTGTCTATATTTAATTAGATTAAATCAAAATGGTAGGCAAATGTGATTAGTCACACAATTATGTATATTTGGACAAATTGGATTAACCACCTAAAAGTAGATTAAAACTTTTATAATTAAAAATTACATAAGCTTCACTATAAAAGGCAATCTTGAGCATGTTTTTTAAGCAAGCAAGCATTAAGGCAAAACATAAGAAAAATTAGTTTAAAGAAGTGTTTTAGAGAAACTTTGGAGAGTACTATACATTTTTCAACAAGGAGAAGAATATTAGATCTTTGATTTAAGCTTGCTAGGAAGGTTTGATCTTCTCTAACAAGCTATGTTTTTTGTATTTGGTACATATTATATAGCTTAAAATTGAAAAGAAGCTAATAAATTTATGTATAGATGTTTTGGAAGCTTAAACATAATATGCTTGTAATTGAGTCAAA
This sequence comes from Zanthoxylum bungeanum, assembly GCA_019454045.1. NCBI lineage: Eukaryota > Viridiplantae > Streptophyta > Magnoliopsida > Sapindales > Rutaceae > Zanthoxylum > Zanthoxylum bungeanum. The sequence continues at coordinate 77,221 of SKCR01039674.1, forward strand.
TATATTCATGTTGGGCCTGGAACAAAAAATTAGAGTTTGGACTCTAGATGAAAGATTGGAGTTATGCCTACTATTCTAGAATCACTTGATCGCCTTTGAGTGACCTACAATTGTTAATGAGTCACTTTACTGTAGGACTCTAATTTGGTTTGTGTTATGGATTCATAATTTACGCATGTGGGTATTTAGAATTAATTTTATATTTTTGTAAAAATATTTGATATTTTAAAAAATATGATTTTTGTTCTATAATATGTGCTGAAGTTGGTTTTGATGTTAAAAATTAAATTTGGGTGTTTGGAAGTGTTTAGGGAGTTGAAAGGGAAAGAATTTGAAAGTAATTTAGGTTAAAATCTATATTTTCACCAGCTCTCTGGAGAGATTCCACAGAGCTGAAGGAAGTTCTAGAAAATAAAAAAAAATAAAAAAAATATGTGCGCATTTAGCGCACAGTGCACGCGTGCACTGTAGCGCGTTGCGTCGTGCACGTACGTGCTGAAACTCATTTTCTTCCAATTTTGAGCTTTCGAACTCCGATTCAGCCCTGATTATTTTCATATGCACTCGTAATAGAATATGGTATTCTATTAAATTATTTATAGATACACCCATTTTTGATATCCACCAGTTAGACCCACTTCCGTTGCTCAAGGCACTGATCCAACCCTATGGGTCTCACAACCGCCCAACATTATACATATCTCAATGTGTATTATATACTCATAGCCCTTAAGAGCCCACCTAGAACTGATGAGATAAACACTGAAGAGTATGTTGACTAGATCCTTAAATGCTTTGACAACTACATAGTTAAAGCGCAATATTATCGTCGCATTTGAAGACTATCGATGTAGAACTTAGGTTCTATATAGTATAAATGATGCTGACCAAATGAGACATCTGGGTTTATTTTACAAATAATTATCCGATTTAATAATATTGGCTCGGGGATTGCAAACACAGTACCAGATCTGGATCCCAGAAATGGTGCTCTGAAGGACGAGAGGGAGAAGAGAAATACAACTGAGGGGAGAGATCCGGTCTCTATGCCTCAGATGATCAGTAACATTTTTAATGGCAGAATTTATATGAATATCAATCTGCAAGCATGCTTTTCGAAATAAATTACAGGAAAACTAAACAGCTTTGTATTCTTTTGTAAAATAAATGCTTACATTTCTTTAGAGAGAACAAAATTTAAAACTAAACTAAGAGAAAGGTTTAGAGAAGATGAAATCTAGAGAGAAATTGAAAATGGATCTAAAAAACACAGATGCCTTCAACTGAAGGTGAATGGGAACTATATACCCAACATCCAACAACTATTACAACCGTGAACTATTACAATTACAATTATTACAAACAGTAAGATGCTTTGAAAATTTTGCTTTCTTCATGTGGCGTTACAGTAAGATGCCTTTACTTTATGACTTTGGCAGCTGTTGTTGAAAACTTCACATGGCTTTGTCTGAGTCTGGGAAAAGTAAGATGCTCGTGGATCTTTTGCTTTATAACTTTGTAACGTGCTTCTTATCTTCACATGGGTCTGTCAGAGTTGTTGGGAAAAGCAAGATGCTCGTGATCCCACCGGACTTTGTTTTAAGCTTTGGATGCTCAAATAGTCTTTGAAAATTTTCTTATCCCACAGCTTTTTCTCGTGATGAGAATAGTGAGTGAAGGGGAAAGAAAATAATTTTCTTTTACTCAAATACTTTTTTTTTGCTTTAATGCTTTAATGATGAGAGAATACCGAAACAGTCGTCTTCGTTATCATCCCCAAGGGAAATAAAAGGTTGTGGCTCCCCACCACTTGATGAGCTGGCAGCAGATGATGCTGGCCTAGAAGCGAGGAGTTGATGCATGATTTGGAAATATTCCTCTTCAGATTTGGCACCTGCAAGAGAGACTGGGCTGAGATTTTGAGAGAGGAAAGTGCTTTGGGTTTTTATGTCTTCAATTGGATTTGAGATGGCCTTGGTACAGAGCCATTGCTGGACCATATGTTGGGACAGCTTGGACTCTTCATCAAATTTGGACCACCATTTTACTTTGAAGGTTCTTTGGATGATCAATTGGGTTTTGAGTGTGGAAATTGAAGACTCCACATCCAGACCCATGGTAAGAAAAAGTTTGTACAGAAACAGAGGAATGGGGGAATCTTTCTCTGAACTGGAAGGATATAATGGGCTTTGAAAAGGTTTAAACAGGCTTTTGCATTAGGAGTAAGGATATCTGGGCTTGGCCCATAATAGTTCCACCAATGTTGGAACCAGTTTGGAAGGCTTTCAATAGTTATTTTCGAATTGAAGAAAAATAACCATGAGTGGCTTTTCTTTGGATTTTGAATAAGAAAGGTATTAAACCATGCTTGTTGGTAATCCCAGTAAGAGAAGGATAAGCAGTGGTTTAGGCGATTTTGAAAATTGGCGGGGAAGAATTTGGGCTATGAAGGGATTCTCCCCAATGCTTTGGAGAAGAGGACTTTAAGGATAGTGGCTGTTGAATAGGCTGGCTCAGAATGAGCATCAGAAAGATAAAAATGCTTGAATTTCACTGATTCAGTGAATTCAAGAATGTCTTGATAAAAGGATTGGGGTTTTGATAAATCCCATGGTTTGAAAAACCAACCTTTGGAAAAAAACTTTGAAAGAGTTACAAATGGATCAGGATTATAAAAACCCTCTTCAACACTAAAATATTTTGTTGATAGGTTTTATTATGCAATCCGAATTTTTGAGAAGGTTTTTGGGAAGAAGAGCTTCCACTTAAAACAATTTCTTTTTGGGATTTGAAAAAAAGAGCTTCTTTAGAAGATGTCTTTTGGATTTCTTGATTTTTGAAAAGCTTTGTAGAGCAAGAATAAGTTCAGGGGATTTAGAGATGGATTCAATCCATTCATTTACCTGTTCTTGAGAAGTAATAGCTTTGGATGAAGATTCTTCTTCTTCTTGGATTGTGTCAACCCAAGATTTTATAGGAATGCCAGAGGCTAATTTGGAATTGGTGGAGGAGATTGGGATTCTTTGTAGGTGCTTTGGACAGCTGGTTCTTTAAGTTTGGCTTTGCCAGTGTCTTTCTTTTGGGTGGCATTATCTGTTTTGAAGAAATTCTCTGGTTAGAAAATCTGGAACATAATTTTCATCTCCTTTAATAAATTCAATTTCAAAATCAAAAACACTTAAATTGCTTGCCATCGTGCAAAAAGCTATTTAGATGCAATGTTTTGAACATCCTTTTCTAAAACATGTTTTTCAGCTTTACAATCAATTCTTAGCAGAAAATTTTTGATTTAGCAAATCACTTTGGAATTTTGAAATGCATAGAACAATGGATAAAATTTCTTTTTAATAGTAGAATAATTTTTCTGACAATCATTCCAATGGGCAGAAACATATTGTACTATTTGTTCTTTTCCATTCTCAACTTGTTTTAGAATACCACCATACCCTAAGTCAGACGCATCAGTTTCAACAACTTTTGGAAACTAGGGTTAGCTAAATATAAACATGGGATTTCTTTAACGGTATCCTTTATTAATCTAATAGCTTTAGTGTGTTCATTAGTCCAAGGGACATGAATTTTCTTTAACCTATCATGTAAGGGTTTTGCAATCCTATTGATATTAGGACAAAAATCTAGAACATAATTTAAACTTCCTAGAAATCTTTGGAGTTGGGTTTTATCAAGGATTTTATCAGGAAATTTATCAGCAAAAGCTAGAGATCTTTCAATGGGTGTTATTGTTCCTTTGGAAATGTAATGTCCTAGGAATCTAATTAGTCTGAAACAAAGAAATCTTTGTACTAGAAACAGCTAGGCCAGCTTTCCTAGTGGCAAAATAAAAAGTCTTTAAATGTTTGAAATGTTGATCAATGTCTTTTGAGAAGATCAACACATCATCAATATAAACAATGCAAAATTCTGAGTAAGGGTTATAAATGTCATTCATAATTTTGAAACTCAGAAGGTGCATTCTTTAAACCAAATGGCATAACTGTCCATTCAAATTGTCCAAATGGAACAGTAAAAGCAGTTTTATAACGGTCTTTAGGATGAATTTGAATTTGCCAAAAACCAGACTTCATGTCAAATTTTGAAAATATGAAAGCAGAGTGAAGTTTTTGAAGCAAATCTTTTTTGTTAGGTATGGGATACCTAATCCATTTTAGGGCTTTGTTTAAAGGCTTGTAATTGATCACAAGTCTTGGTGTACCTCTTTCTATTTCAGAATTTTTATTCACATAGAAAGCAGCGCAAGACCAAGGAGACCTAGACTTAACAATTAGACCTTTAGACTCTAAATCTTTGATCTCATTCCTACAATGTTTTTCTAAGTCCATATTCATTTGAATAGGTCTAGCTTTTGTAGGGATTTGTTTTTCATCAAAAGAGGACTCATAAGGAAGATCTATCAAATGTTGTTTTCTATTCCAAAAAGCAGAAGGTAGATCAGCACAGATTTCTTTCTCAATTAAAACTTTGAAATCATTATCTTTTGTTTTAAAAAATCAGTTTGTAATTGTTTTTCAAGTCTTTCAATATTTAAATTTTTTAAATAAAGTAAGTCATTTGTTTTTTCTTTAACAAAACACTAACATGGTTCTGATAAACAGAACAAGCTTTTACAATATTCAAATTTCTTGTTTTTAGGTTTTTCAATAAAGGAAAACTTCAATTTTTTATCTTTGCTTTAAAGGTTATACCATCATAATTAACGGTATAAGGAGTAATAAGGTTTATGAAAGGAGTTCCAAGGATAACAGCATGATGTATATCATTTGTTAAAAGAAAGGAAGTCCTGAATTCAAAACCATCATTTGGAATTGAAGCATCAACTTTGGAAGAAATTTTTAATTTTGAATTATTTGCGGCAGAAAGTCTTTCATGTGTTTTTTATGAAATCTATTTGGAATAATAATTTCTTTTATACAATTTAAATCAGCACCTGTGTCAAACAAGGCTACTGTGTCAATTTGGAAATCAGATGAAAGGATTAGAGTAATCCAAATTAAGTATTTTCTTGTTGTTATTTGCTTTAATACAAAAAGAAAATCATTTGGAAGGGACTCAATATTCTCAAGATTTTGATTCTCAGACTCATCATTATCAGAATCTGGAATTTTTTCAGAATTATCAACTAATTGACTTTTAAGAAGAAGTTGAATTGTTTCAGAATCATTTTTCTGTTTTTCTTTCAAATCTTTTATTTCAGACTTTATTTCTTGAATTTCCTTTTGAAGATCTTGAAAAGTGGGTATGTCTTTTTTATTTTTCTTTTTTCCCAGATTTGTGTAAGATCATAAGTTCTGTTTTAAAACAGGAGTTTTGGAAGATTCACCTTTGTTAAAAGTTTTTAGAAGTTTATCAAGATATTCTTTTGTAAATCAGGATTTGAAATATGTTTTACAATATCAAGAAAAGTTTCTTGTTCTTTAGTCAAAACATTAAGTTTCTTATTCTTTAAGTAAGAATCTGTGTCAGAATCACTATTGCTTTGACTAGAAGTATCTGAGTCAACTAACTCATCCACTTGTAAAGGTTTAGAATTTCCTGTTACGGAAGATTCAGACTCAGAAGACTCAATAAGCAAGTTTGCTATTTTGGAAAGGATTTCTTCACTGAGGTCTAGCTCATGAAGTTTTTTGTTCATTCTACAATATTTTGCAGTATGTCCTTTCTTTCCACATTTATAACAAGTAGCTTCCTTATAATTGAAAGGGGCTTTAGGTTTAGAAGTGTGAGGTTTCCTATTGGACTTCTTATAAGGCTTTGAAGGCTTTTTATAGAAATTTTCTTTAGGACTGGGAAAAGATCTTTTAAACCTTTTAGAACTGTAATTCTTTTTGTAAGGTTTTGAAGAACATTTTCCTTCACAATCTTTGGAGGTACTAGCTTTGAAAGGATCATAGTTGAATTGTTTACAAAAACTACCTAGTTCTTGCTTAGATTTCCTAAGCTCCCATTTTAGGCGTTTCTGTAATTTCAAGTCTTGGCAAATCTTTAAACCTTCCTTATTGATAAAACTAACTAACTCACCATAGGTAAGTCTATCATAAGGGATATGGTTGTCATGGAGGGCTTTAATGGAATTCCTAACCTTTTCACCTAGAAGGGTAGGTAATCCAGCAAGGAATTTTTCTTCCAAGTTATATTATTAGCATCGTCCCTTAGGAAGAGACGTGTAAAGAAGTGGTTTTATAGCTTTGGAAATCACTAAGTTTCTACACCTAAGTTATGTAGTAACTCAGCATTTTTATCACGTAGGTGAGAGGGGTCACCTATGAAATGGAGGGAAATGGTCAAAATTAAAGTTGCAACAGCATCTTGAATAGACTGTTTATTCATCCAGAATAGGAACATTGTCTTCATCTGTTTGAATAGCATTCAAGATATCTAACTGTTGTTGTTTGGTGAGAAGATGATCCTACCATCCTTTAAGTTGACCGGCAAAACCAGCAACGAGAATTTCTGCAATTGCCTTATCAGAGGTTCCTGTTTAGGTTTTGTAGGCATTTGCTGCCATGGTCATTTTTTGTAATAGGTTAAGAATATTATATTTAGACATTCCATCTATATTCCATTCATAGACAGAAGATGGATTAAACCGGGATTGGCTTATTGCACTAGGCCTATTATCAACAGCTAGATCAGGAGGAGAATAAGAAGTAGCAGGAAGTGCTAATTCCCAATGAACTTTATTGACTTTAGAGACAGGTTTGGAATTTTCTTGGAAGGCTTCTATGTCAGAAGAAGCTATGGAAGAGTTATCTAAGTCTAGAACTCTGATTCTATACTAGATAGATGGGGAGTATCTAGGGCAATATCAATTTTCTTTTTTGAAGAGGAAGAAGATGTTTCTATCCTATCCAATTGTTCTTTAATAGCTCTAACAAAATCAGATTTTGACTCATGGACAAGTTCTGACTATCTTTAGAAACCTGGAATGGTTCAAAAATAGGCTTTTTAAGTTTCTTGTCCTCATTAGGTTTTACTACAGTCTTTAAAGGGGAAACAATAATTGTAGACTGTTGGATTTGACTTTCTAGTCTGGTCAACTGTTTTCCTATTGTATTTAGATTAGTATTACAGAAATTATTCTGTTGGATAATACTATCTAAATCTTTATCAGTGTCATTGGCTCTATGTATCTTTAAAGGTGAGGCTTTAATCTGAACTGAAGGTTCACCATGATCTATAGTTATATTTCTCAAGGGAGGGTGTTCAGATTCAATAGTTCTATCACTATCAGAAAGATTCCATTGTGGGATTTTCTTTCTAACGGTAATGGGATTTGATTCTTTAAAAGGGTAAGAAATGTCATTTTCAGAAGCATACATTTTAAACCAATCAAAAAATGTGATGTGTGCTTTATGCAAGTCTATAAATTCATAATAAGACTCTTGAATTTGTTTTCTTTGATTTAAAAAATATCTAAAAAACCAAAGTCTTTTTTCTTTATTCAAATCAGAATAAAAATCTTTGTGCAAAGAGGCTTTATCTAATTTGAAATCTTTTTGCAGGACATTTATGACATTTTCTGTGACAGCAGAAAATGTTGGAGAAGTTGGGGGAGAAGGGTCCTTCTCCTCTTTACTTTGTTCATGTTGAGTACTAGTGTAGATAGGGTGAGGGATACTAGTAGTATAATCAACAGAACGTATAGAAGAACTAGGGATATCCGAGGTGGAAAACCTAGGCTGATCTTTGTATGATAGGTTCGTGATTTTAGAGAATTTTCTTTCTAAGGAGGGAATACTAGAAACAGATTCTAAATCACAGAACCTAGATGAAGTATTTCTTCTGAAAGATAATCTGACTTTTCCATCAGAATACTGAGTCACATTTTGTAACTCTGTATTTGGCTCAAGTTGTTTTGGAATCACTGGTTCAGTGGCTCCTTCTAGAATCCATTCATCAGGAAGATTGATATCTTTCCATTGGATGGGTCTAGGAATGACAGTGTTTGATTTTGAAAGATCAGTCTGCAAGAGAAGAGTTTCATCTCTCTTTGACTGGAGTTTATGTTGCGTATTAAACGCAGAATGCATAGCTTTGTAGGAGATCTTGTAGATCAAGGCAACGGGAATGGATCCTTCAATCATGTGGTAATTATGGGTTTTGATTTGAAGAATCATGCTTTTGAGGATATTTTTGTCTTGTAAGGAGACTGTAATGTTTGGGTAACAGTCGAAAGAAATAGGACCTTTACAGAGACTTGATTCAATACTACTGAGTAAAGAATCGTCAAAAGAGATGAATTTGCCATCTCTTAGAACAGCTAAGATGGAGGTATCTAAGCCTTCTTTAGTGAGGGGCTTTATTCCAACTTGGATTAAACCAACATGCACATAATTAAATTTTTTATCTTTTAAATGTTTTAAAGCATGTTCAGAAAATAATTTAATTGTCTCAAAAGGTTTTGTAAGAGTAATATCACGTTCTTCAGTCTTTATGATATAATCTGTTTTTAGAAAATCAAGCTTTTTGGTTTTATAAATCATGTCTTTAGAAATCTTTGGCAATTTCCAGCAGTCAATGGCTTTATCAAAATCTTCAATTATAAATTCTTCTGAGTTTACTATATTCTTTGAAATACTAGTCTTTTCAGTAGAAGAGCTAGACAAAGAGGAGGTTCTACAGAGTAGAGACTCCATGAGTAACTAAGCTTTTAAACTAAGACCTATGAGTTTGTCTACAGGTATGGGTTTACTGCCCTAAGCGGAATCCTATCCTAACGGGACTTACAACCAGTAAAATTCAACAAACACACAAAAGATAATTTAAAAGAAAGAAAACATGAAATCTTATCTCAATATAACATCCAACCACACCTAGTCTGATAGTATACAATCTGTCACACAAATAGTTATACAATCTGTCACACAAAGTTAAGTGAGTCTCTTATTAAATCATATCTAATATATAACTAATGAGAGTATCTCAAAATCTCTTATTTTCATATCAGATATAGAATTATATCAAAATAGCAGAGACTACTCCCCATACATTCATGGAGAAAAGAAAGCCTAGGTAAACCTTTTATTTGATAAATAAATCACACTTAGAGAATTTTGTACATCCCACTGACTCTACTAACACATATGTATTATGTACATTTTGATAGAATCAGACAATCTGATTCATGTCAAAATCATAAAACACATATTTCCATAAAGTTCCTCAAAGTCTACAATAGGCTTCATAAGCTAACATACCAAACTGTGATTTTAGTATAATACAAACTCCAAGGCCATTCCACAACATAACTCTTTAAGCAAAGGAATCCCAATGGATCTCTTCGCCGAAGAATCCTTTAAGAATGACATTTTGTATTCCTAGCTAGCTAAAATGCACAATCTAGTATTAGTATAACCAATAAATCCTAATTGTTTCATCAGTGCGACTAACGAGAAGTTCCCTCAGAATATATTGTAGATTCCTGGGTATAATCTCTCTCACTGTCAAACCATAAAGGTCAAATATTAATTAGCTCACTTCGCTTCCGCTACGCAAACGATTTAAGCCTTTTATGAATAATTCATAACAAAAGCTCATTCAAGTTCAAAATTCTATTGTAGTAAGCTAATAACAATCTTAGATCTATGGTTATATGCTATATTCCGGAATTGAAATAACCTATCCCACTATAAGTTATATAATTTTCTTTGATAAGACAACATCAGAACTATTAAGTGTCGAATACTTCGTAAATGGCTCTAACAACCTATTGCACTTATATGGATGGTGCCTAAGGTTTTTAAATCTAATTAATTATGTGGTTCTATTTACAGCTCATCATTCTCACAATTAACTTCAAGTCTTTTCTATAATCGTCAACCTCCGATGTCACACACCAAGTAACAAAATCATTTTGTTACTCGGGATTGTAGAAAATCTGTTATATTAAATAGAATACAAGATTATATTAAATAGAATAAATGATAAATTATTACTTATATCTCAAAGGCGCAAGATTATATTAAATATAATGAATGATAAATTATTACTTATATCTCTCAGGCACAATTACTTCTAATTGTATAACCATTATATAAAAAGAAAGATTCAAACCTTAAACAATTTAAGATTTGAATGTCTACATATGCATATCGTATATGTAACTATAGAAATTAATGAAACTTAAATCAAAAAGATGAATTGGTATTGCTAGAGTGTAACCTCAAGAATATCGAAAATAATTCGGTAATACTCAATATATAACGAATCAAATCATATAGGATTTGATTACTCATATTCATCTATTCCATCACAATGGAATCGTAGAGAGAGTCATATTTTTTATTAAATAATCTTAGAATTAATTGCTCATAAATTCATCTATTTGTAAATATCAAACAACTTTGAACAAATCAAATACTTGCGATTACTGTGGCTTAACAACTAAGTCATTAACCATCTTGATATTCCAAGAAAACCAGAACAACAGTTCTTGATGGTTTTAGAATAATCTAATTATATCTTAGCCTACTCTAATCTAGAACCTATTCTATAAATCTGCAACCAGAAGTAGAGTCAGAAAATATATATATAAAATATGCATATAGTGGATTAGAAGTTTAATTATATATACGTAATAGAATAAATGAGGCATTAGCGGTCTTTTTCCATAATTTTAGTCATTGCCTAGGTTATGGATTTTTAACCCAGCAATGCCTCCCTTCACTTTACGTAATACCGTAATCCCGAACAAAAAAACTGGAATTCAATAATTAAATTGAATTCCATAATTGGAAGTGGACCCCATAAATATATTTCGGCTAATCGCTTTGGCATGTTCTCACCTACGTATATTCACAGGTAGACAACACATTATCAATAACACTCACTGTGCTTCCTGTTTTTGGTCCTAAATTGTTTCTCATTGTGAAAGCTTTGGTATATTCACAAGGAGGCGTATTAAGACATGACTTGTCAATGATAAATTCAAGATACTGATGTAGCCTTGATAGCTTTGGTATGTTCAGGGTTTCCACTTTCACTTGAATTTACCTCTTATCAAATAAGTTCTACCCATGCAAACAAACTACCATTAGCTATAACTGAACAGATTTGACATGATACAACTATAGCATTAGGAAAACATTCGCATCTGTATTGACAAGGCTAACCTAGAAACAAGTGCTCCCTAACACTAGTCACTATAAAGCCTTATTAACGAGGATTTTCCAAAATTAAGTTTTGGGCTCGAAATGTACATCAAATTTAGATATTTAATTCAGATCAATTTCTTGAAAAATAGTTCTACTTAGGAAAAAATAAATCAAGTTAACCGTTAAGGCTCCGTCATGTTTCCCGTTAATGCGGAACCAAAAATTCTAGAAATATCTAGATTAAATGCATGTGTAAATACTAATTTGGATTCTAATATCATATATTATTGGATGAAATGCGTTGTGGATGCAGGATCAGACACGCTCTGATATCATTTTTTGTTGGGACAAAAACTACAGAAATGTTTTAGCAGGCGAAGTCAACTTTTTAAAAATTTTTTAAGCTGGATAAATTAGTCAATATCAAATACGTATAATTTATTCATATTTCACCCATATCACACATTAATATCTAATATTACAGTGTGATTACGCATAAGAACTAGGGGTAAAATATTCGGAAATACTTTCTCGTGGTTACATAATAACCGTTTACCAGATCGCCGAACCGACTGACCGAGTGACTGACAATCGGGTCAGCCACGATACCAAATCAGCCCACTGCTACGGTAATTAAGATACTGTAGCAGTAGCTAAATATGGTAATTTTGGCAAATTATCATTTTGCCCCTCATGTACAAAATTCCTGAAACACTGATGGAATAATTCCAAAACTTTCAAAAATATTCCCACACATTGTATACTCTGCTACAGTACTCCGAGTACTGTAGCAATGACCAAAAACCCATATTTTTCACAAAATTATGATTTTCCCCTAATGTGTCCTAAACCAAAAATTCCCAAAATGCATCTAGAATAATTCTGAAAATTTCAGGAATTTTTCCAACGCATTTGTACACCTCCAATTTCATCCACAACCCCTCAATTTCACAAAATCAACACATTTGAATTAATTTCATAACTAATCACATTAATGCCCAAATTAATTCAGAATTCATGCAAATCGAAATCTTTCACCACCAATAGAGAATCAACCACTATAAAGCAACTGAAGAACAATTTTAGGTCATCTAAGAGTGACTCAAGTAACTCTAGAATGATAATTTGGTGTCTAGCACCCTATTGAGGCATAATTACACTAATTAGCCTAATTAGCTTTACATATGCAATATAAGGCTTCTAATTTAGTTTCTATCATCCTAATCTCATCAAACAACAATGGTTATCATATATCTAATCAGGAGCTAATTGTAAATAATTTGTAAGACAAAGGATAAAAGAAATTACCTTAATCTCTTTATAAGCCTTTGCTTCGGCTCCTAAATAATGCATCCATGCTTCTAATTTAATGTAGGATCAAAACCAATAAAAAGCACTAATTTTTCTCCTCTTATTAAACTCTTTAAAATATTGAAGAAAAGCCAAAACCCCTAATCTATGGAAAGTGGCGTGAATGGAGCCTTAAATAAGGGAGTGGTATTTTGGTAATTTTTATAAATTTGACACTTTAATTACTTGGTTATAATTAGTCCAACATATGTCATTCATGTATGACCATAAAATTTCCAAGAATAAAGCTTACAAAGGAAGCTTGAAATATCCCAAGAATATTCCATAATATTTAATGAATGAATAATTATTAAATTATTTAATATTTAAAAACTAAAATAATTATTTATTTGATAAGTGTCAAAATAAAATTAGAGTTAATGTGTATCTAATCAAATTAGGTATCAAATACAAATACACATTAGTAATACAAATACCCCGGCATGTGTAGCGTTACGAATCATCAAATTATTCGTAATAAATTGCTCTAGTGTTCTACGATTATACTTTATTAGTGAAACTATCTAGGTTCGGGTATATCTATCACAGATCACATTCCATGTCCATAATTTATCCACTCACAAATTATGACCACCATAGATAACCACATTAAACTATACATGTTGATGCATATCCTACAGTCCTTCTGTTATAGGTATCTGAACTGTACTTGAGACATAAATAAAAACGTCAAATCTCCACTACGAACAACTCATATAAGTATGTCGCGACATATTCATGATTCGTTAGATAAATACTCAGAACTAATTTTCGTAGTACACCTCGACTAAGTATTTAAAGGATCACAAAATGGATACCTGAATCCCGTACACGGAATTGAAAGATTCTCTCTGGATACATCACAGGATATCCTGATCATTGGTCTATCCCAACAAACAAGCGGGCATCTGGTATAGAAAGATCAGGTTACATGAATGTTGTCAAAGTGTGGAGAATTAGTCATATATCCACAGTGATATCTCAACTCAAAGGACTTGATATGCAACTTGATTCAGGAAGATCCTATTGACGTTAGTATGTTATCTATTTGGAATTCTTTCGATGACGCATTCTGTGCCCATCAATGAACATGTACATATTTAAACGAGTCTCCCCAAACTCATGGTTCATTGAGATAAATCAATAGACCAAGTCTTGATATATGACATGTACTAGTCTCAACAGATTTTACTAACCGATCTGTATCAGTAAATCTTGATCAAATACTTTATTTGAGAATATATCTCGAGTATTGACAACTCCCAATGTGAATTATAAATCTTATTATAACTGTGCACTCCCTTATATATTCTCAGTTCTTATTTATATATAAATCCAGATTAGATTAAACATATATATAAAAGGCAAGAGGTGCTACCATAATAGATATATTATGAAAAAAAATGACTATTTATATTCATGAATTGGTCATATATATGATAAGGATTGACACTCAAAGTACCAAGCCTAACACATTTCTCATGTATGATATGTCGTCATACATGTAATCATGTGTTAGTGGGTTAGATACCTAAGAAATCCCACTCGGAGGTTCAGGAAAAAGTTTTAGTTTCTGTACTTTTTTCTGTCAGCATAAACTTCCAAACAAATTTTAGTATTTTTGTCATAACTTAGAATACCGATATCCGTTTTCAGTAATTTTATATTTCCGGAAATCTTAGACATAGATCTACAACTTTCATGTTATAGAATTTCTCAAATTATAAGCATAACTAAGTCAAATATAGTGATTTTAGTGTGTATGCTGCACTATTACGAAAATCTTAAAATAAATTAGACATGTGGCACCAATATATTATTATTTTAACACAAAAAAAATTAAATAAAAAATCTAATTATATGTGGCCCAATTACTGGATTTTTATAGGGATAACGAAGTCTGTAATTGATAATCTTTTCACTATTGCTCGGGAGAGGGAGTGGAATACTTTAGGATTCTTGACTTATAAACAATGCAACTGAATAAGATTTGAATGACATGAAAAATTCATAGGGGATAGCTAGGTGAAATCAGACTCTAGAATCTCTATCGTATTGATTTCGCCTACTTAAATATTTTCATATCTTATTTATTTAGTTTAATCTTAATTAGTTATTTTTTTTAAATAAAGTTAGGATTATTAATTATAGTACTTAATGTGAGTTGAACACAATCTTTGTGGGTTCGACACTCTTCACTCATCTTTACTAAAACTTGACACCATACAATTGCACCGTGTTTGGCGTCGTTGCTGGGGATTGTTAATTTAATTCACATTAATACTGTTACCAAGTAACCTTAGCTTTAATTTGGATTTTTTTTTATTTGTAAATTATTTGTGTTTTAAGTTTATTTTGTTTGTTTGATTATTGATTTTTTGTCTTTATGTGCTTCAGTGAATGCGAAGATTCCTCGAAATCTCTGTCAAGATATTCTCCTCCACGATCTGATCGTAGAGGTTTGATTTTTTTTTTTTACCTAATTGGTTCTCAACCTCAGCACAATACTCTTTGAACTTTTCAAAAGTATCTGACTTATGCTGCATTAGGTAAACATACCCATATCCTGAATAATCATTAATTGATGTGACAAAGTATTTATAACCACCTCAGACTCTTACATTCATCGGTCCGCAAACATCCGAATGTATAAACTCAAGTGTTGAATGGCCCTTATACCTTTTTCCAGTAAAAGGTCTCTTGGTCATTTTTTCTTCTAAACAGGATTCGTAGACTGGTAAAGTTTCGAGCATTCTTCTGCCAATGCTACTGTCTCGTAATCTCTCAATCTTTGCTTTCGTGATAGAATGTCTTTGATGAATTTGACATAGATGGGCATTTGTTCCAACGCTTCTGCAAATGGAATGTTGATATGCAACTTTTTGAAGACCTCCAAGAATCAAGCAAACTGCTTGTCCAGATTATTTTTCTGGAGACGCTGTGGAAAAGGTGGAGGTGGAGTAAATATTTCTCTATCATTTTCCTTTGCTTCTTTTTCCTCCATCTGTGGAACTGCTTCACTGTTTTCTTTTGGAACTTCCTCAGTGGATGCATTGATTCCAATATCCTTGATGATTTCAAAATAACCAACAAAATAGCAGCCAAAAATCGTAAAACAGCAGCCTAAAAACACAAAAACAACCAAAAAAATAACAGCCCGAAATCGCCAAACTACCAGAAAAATAGTAGCCCAAAACAGCGAAACAGCAACCCAAAAAATAGTGGACCGAAACAATAAAAAAATAGCAAACAGAAGCATCAAACAGTAAACAGTAAATAACAAGCAGAAAACAGCAAAACAACAAGTGAAACAGCGAACCAGAAATAGCAAACAGCGATCCAGCTTCAATCCTTCCGGCGACGGCCAAGCGCACTTCCGAGAAAGCAACATAAAAGGTAAGACCTGAGGGCACCCTTACCATATTTCTTTTATACTTCCTGAACTTTCATGGTTAGTTCTTTTTTGTACATCAATCACAGTTTGACCTGTACCAAGAATGGTCTCCCAAGGATGATCTACACATCTTTGTCTTCCTCCATGTCCATGTCTAGGATAATGAAATCTGCTGGGAGAATGAGTTTGTCACTTTGACCAGCACATCTTCAACGACTACTCTTGGAAATGCGAGCGTTCGATCATCAAGTTGCAGTGAGACTGAGGTAGGTATTGCTTCTCCAATTTGCAATTTCCTGTAAATAGAAAAAGGCATTAAATTAACACTTGCACCTAATTCACATAAAGCCTTACCGCTGTAATGTTCTCCAATGGTGCACATGACTGTGAAATTTCCAGGATCTTTCAACTTTGGGGGAAGTTTCCTCTGAATAATGGCACTGCATTCTTCCGTCAATGCTACTGTCTCATAGTCTCCCAATCTCCGTTTGCGTGAAAGAATGTCTTTTATGAATTTTACATAGCTGGTCATTTCTTCCAATGCTTCTGCAAATGGGATGTTGATGTGCATCTTTTTGAACACCTCCAGGAATCGAGCAAACTAGTTGTCCAGTTTGTTTTTCTGAAGACGTTGAGGAAAAGATGGAGGTGGAGTGAATTTTTCTTGATCTTTTTCCTTTGTTTTTTTTTCCTCCATATGTGGAACTGCATATTTTGGAAATTCTTCTTTGGTTGCCTTGATTCCAACATCTTTGTTGATTTCAGTACCACTTTTCAAGGTAATGGCTTGACATTGCTCCTTCCCTCGGTTCCTTGGATTTGGTTCTGTATTGCTGGGAAGATTCACTGGCGGTCTGTAACTCTGAGCATTGGCAAGTTGTCCAATTTGATTCTCCAGTGCTTTGATGGAAGCAGATTGGCTATGAAACATAGCATCATATGCTGCTTGTTGTTTTTTGAACATCTCTGCAATCCATTCTTTCATTTCTGGTTCTTTTTCATGCTCCTGGATTTTATTTTGTTGTTGGAATCCAAGTGGTGGATAGTTCTTTTGCCCTGAATTGTTGCTCCATGAAAAATTGGGATGATTCCTCCACCCTGGGTTGTAGGTGTTGGAATATGGATCGTTCCTCTGTTTGTTGAAATTATTGACATAATTCACCGTCTCTTCAAGTTGGTTTGGTTCTGGTGCTCCTCCATATAGTGAACTTGTGGATCCAATACTGAGAGTCTCCATGAATTTGCATATCTGATCTAGCTTGGTATTAATTGCTGAGTTGGCTCCAACTTCATAAATTCCAGCAATTCTTTGAATCATGCTCCTTTCTGTTGGCCACAAGGAATTATTGTTAGCCATTTCTTCGATTAAGTCCCAGGCTTGATCTTCTCATTTTGCCATCAAATCTCCTCCAGTAGCAGCATCAATTGTGGTTCCCATCAGTCCAGAAAGTCCATTATAGAAAGTTTGGACTTGAAGCCATTTTGGAATCTCATGGTGGACATTTCCAGAGCAAATCTTTGTACCTTTCCCAAGCATATAACGCAAACATATAACAATAATTGTAAATTATTTTTTTGTACCTTTACTATTTGCATTCAACTATTCACAACAATTGTAAATAACTGATTAGCAAATTGTGTCAGACACATTACCTCTAAAGGTAATTAAAGCTTAGAAACGTCATTACTAGATAAACAAATACCTAATATGGCTTTCTAAATGCCAGTCAAGAATCTCGAGACATGAACTAATTCAAGTCAATTCTTACTGCATAAGAAACTATTGTCTCTAAAGTATTATATCCTAAAAGGGATATCTATCTAGATTATCTATCATGACTTAGAAACTAAGTCTTTAACCATCTTTATTTTTCAAGAAAATCGGAACAACAATTCCTGATGGTTTAGACTAATCTAATAATATCCTAGTCTATTAGTATCTAGAACCTATTCTAGAATAACTGCAACCAAGAGTCTAGTCAGATAACATATCAAAATATGTGTGCAGTAAATAAAAGTTTAATTCTATCTACTATAGAGTAAGGAAACAAACAAGCGGCAATTTCCATAATAACATACACTGCCTAAGTTATGGAATATTTTAAACTTAGCAGTGCCTCCCACTATTTTTACGTAATGCCGTAATCCCCAACGGAAAGACGAGAATTCAATAATTAAATCGAATTCCATAATGGGAAGAGGACCCCATGAATATATTTCGACTCACAGCAGAGGCACGGTCTCACTTACGTATATTCACAGGTAGACAACTAATTGTCAATCACTCACTAGTGACTCCGAGGTTCCGGTCCTGGCCGTTTCTCGTTGTCGCTGTGAAGGCAGGCCCACAAGGAGATGTACCAAGGTTAAACTCGTCAATGATAAACTCAAGTTACTTGCGTAACCCTGACAGTTAGGGCACGTTCAGGATTCCGCTTTCGCTTGAATTTATCTAGTATCTAATATACATTCGGCATAAATAAATTTCTATCAGCTACATCCTCACAGCAGAGGCACGGTCTCGGATGTAGTCAACGAAAAGATATTTATAAACCGTATTGACAAGACGGACCAAGAACAAGTATTCCAAATACTAGTTACTTTAAAACCTTATTAAGCGGGGATATTCCATTAAGTGTCATACACCCTAAATCTAATCAAATTAGATTATACCAAGCATGTATAAAGTCAAGAAAACATGATTAAACATTGAATAAAACAAGCTAATCATTTATGGAGGCCTAGAATCGGACTCGCTCTGATACCATTTTGTTGGGGTTTTTAGGGGGAATATCCGGTAACGCAGCGGAAGCGGTGGAAAATCAAATTTTCCGATTTCAAAACTTTTTCTCGATTAATTAAATAAACATATTTATTTAATTATCCAATAATCAAATTATGAAATAAAATTCAAATAAATCATATTTAAGTGAATTTACCAAATTGCCCTTATATTGGTATTTTGTCCATTTTAGTCCGAAATTGATCTAATCAATTTTGAATGATTCTAAATCATTTCTAAGATGAACTTAGCATGTTCAAAACATCAAAACACCAAAAGCACCAAAAATCCCCAAAAGTCATCATTTGGCCGAATGCCTCCCAAAGGTGGGCAACTTGTGCATTTTGTCATTTCATGCATCAAAACACATTAAGATGTAATCCAATGACCATGAATTTTATATGAATCATATAAACATCCAAATACACAACATATATGAAAATCCCCAATTTTGGAATTGGTCAAGAACCCTAATTTTTCAATTTCCTCAAATTGGACAAATTAGACCAAATTGGTTAAATACAATAATTCAATCATGTTTCTTCCATCCATTTCAAGTATAAACACAATGAAAAAACTATAGAACAATTATAGGTCATTTAAGAGTGGTTCAATAACTCTAGAATGGCAACAAGGTTCTAAAACCTTAAAAGAATGCTTATTACTACACTAGTAATAAACTTCCAACATCATACATGCATATCACCGTCATCAAACTTTTATTCATCAAAAGTACAAAGAATAAAGAATAGAAAAACTCAAGAACATCACAAGATGTTTCCCACAACAAGAGGAACAAATTACTCTCTAATGGAAGGTTGGAAATACTTACTAAATTCCAAGTTTTTCCTTGTTTTTCTTTTCTTTTCTCTCTACCTTCTTTGCCTTGTTTTAATGGAGTTTTGATAAAGTGAAAAGGTTAATGAAACCCTAAAATAAATGAAACAATATATACTTCAACAACATTAGCCCTTGGCCGAAATTTTGTGAAGAAATAATATCTAGATATTATTTTTATTTCATTAAAGTTACTTTATCAACTTGTTACTTTAATCATCAAACAATTTAAATGAATAAATCAAGTCAACAATTGCAACTCAAAAATATAACCATAATATTTAATTAAGGGTGTTGGCCGAATTTGAGAAAAAGAAAAGGAAATTAATATTTCAATTTTTAAACAATTTAAAAATAAATATCTTAATAAGTCAAAACCATTTTGACAACCTTTTCCTTTAAGTATAAAGTCAAACATTTACACTTATAATCATTTCCTAACTTTATCATTTGATGATATATTTATATTTTAATTATATTAATCATTTAACAATTAAATAATTAAATAATTAATTAAATATAAATATCTCAAATATATGTATTATATTTACTTTAAATATCTCAAATACATATATTAATGATATATGTCAAATACCTTTATTTGACTATTTATTAATGTGTATTTAATAATATCATATATTAAATACAAATACACATTAATTAGGAAATGACGGTTCGGCCCGTTCGCATGTATTTTTCGTTTAATGTTTAAACGATTTGTAAATAATCGTCATTATTCACAAAAGTTGTGTTTCATTATTGAGACTCTCTAGATTCAGGTATATCCGTCATAAAATCCAATTTCGTGTCCATAATCTATCCACCCGTAGATTATGACGATCACGGATAATCTCGCTGAATCATACAGGTCGAGGTCATTGCATACGTATAATCCCTCCGTCATAGGTATCCAGATAATCCCAGAGATATCGATGTGAACATCAAATCTCTATAGGTATTATCTCGTCGACGTATCTTATTAGCAATCTTTAAATAACACTCGGAACTTACTTCCGAGGTATACTGTGGCCACAGATTTAACAGACTGCTAAATATATATGGACTACCTATGCTCTGTACACAGAACTGACGGATCCTATCTTGACACATAGAGGATATCCTGAGGATCGATCCACACCTAACGAACAGGCGGAGGTCTGATCTAAATAGATCGGTGACGTGACTGCCATCTAAGTGTGGAGGATGTCTCATACATCCACAGTGGTGTCTCAAGTCGAAGGACCACTATGCTACTCAACCCGAAAAGATTCTTATTGACGTTGGTGTACCATCCATTAAGAAACTTCGGTGAGCCGTTAAGTGTTTATCCACTATAAACACCTACACGTCTATACGAGTCTCCACAGACTCATGGTTCATTGGGATAAACCATCGGACCAAGTCTCGATATACGACATGTACTGGTCTCAACGGATTTGACTAACCGACCCGTGTTAGCAAATCTTGACCAGGAACTATGTTTGATAATATTCATATAGCAGTGACACTTCCCAATGTCAATTACAAACTAACTAGGTAACTGTGTACTGCATTATATATTATCGGGACTTTGTCTAATATATACATATCACTAAACCACATTTAGTTTCAATCTAATCGTAATCAGATCGAATACGTATATAAGAACAAGAGGTGCAACCATAAATAAGTAATATTATGGAATAAGGGGATGTTCGTATTCATGAGTCGGACATAAATACGGTCCGGATTGGCGCTCTGAGCACCAACCCCAACACTTCATCCAGTCACCGTTCTTGTTGGAATTAGCTCATTCTTTTCATTGGTAACCACAGTAATTCCTCTTTCTTCGGCACACACTGCATAGGACTTACCCAACAGCTGTCTGAGATGGGGTAAATGATGCCAACATCCAACCATTTGATGATTTCTTTCTTCACGACTTCCTTTATGATTGGATTGAGTCTCCGTTGATGTTCCACTGTGGGTTTTTACTCATCGTTCATTAGGATCTTGTGCATGCAAAATGATGGACTAATGCCTCGAATGTCTACTATAGTCCAGCCAATGGCTTTCTTGTGCTCTTGTAATACTCTCAGTAGCTTTTCTTCCTGCTCCAATGTTAGTGAAGAAGAAATAATAACAGGTAATTCAAAAGAGTTTCCAAGAAATGCATACCTGAGATGACTCGGAAGTAACTTCAGATCCAACTGTGGTGGTTCTTCAATCGAGGGCTTGATCCAGTCTTTCTTTGGCAGTTCCAAGCTTTCAACTGGTGGTGTTGCTTTGAATCGGAATGGTTTGTCAAGGTAGTTGATACATTCCAGGATTTCAACATCTAGCTCGATGTCAGTCATGTTGGTGATGCAAGCTTCAAGTGTATCTGTGGGATTTGGCTCAGTATTTTGAACGATACTATCAACAACATCAACTCTGAAACATTCTTCTTCCTTTTCATCACTCGGGAATTTCATGGCTTTGAAAACATTAAAGGTCACTTCTTGGTCCTGCACTTTCATGGTCAGTTCTCTTTTCTGCACATCAATCACAGTTTTACCTGTAGCCAAGAATGGTCTCCCATGAATGATAGGTATTTCTTTGTCTTCTTCCATGTCAAGGATGATGAAATCTGCTGGGAGAATTAGTTTGTCGACTTTAACCAGCACATCTTCAACAACACCTCTTGGAAATGCGAGTGTTCGGTCAACAAGTTGCAATGAAACTGAGGTAGGCATTGCTTCTCCAATCTGTAGTTTCCTGTAAATAGAAAAAGGCATTAAGTTAACACTGGCTCCTAAATCACATAAAGCCTTACCGATGTAATGTTCTCCAATGGTGCATGGGACAATGAAACAGCCAGGATCTTTCAACTTCGGGGGAAGTTTCCTCTGAATGATGGCGCTGCATTCTTCCGTTAATGCTACTGTTTCGTAGTCTCCCAATCTTCGTTTTCGTGAAAGAATGTCTTTCATGAATTTTACATAGCTGGGCATTTCTTCCAAGGCTTCTGCAAATGGAATGTTGATGTGAAGATTTTTGAACACCTCCAGGAATTGAGCAAACTGCTTGTCCAGTTTGTTTTTCTGAAGTCGTTGAGTAAAAGGTGGAGGTGGAATGATATTTTCTTTTTCCTTTGCTTCTTTTTCCTCCATCTGTGGAACTGCATCTTTTGGAACTTCCTCAATTGTTGCTTTGATTCCAACATCTTTATTGATCTCAGTAACGCTTTTTAAGGTAATAGTGTAACATCCCGCCTAGGCCAGGATGCTACCGGCAGGAGACAGGAGAACCCATCTCCATAAGCCTCTAATTCTAACAAAATTTCGGCATGATGTATTCGTAACATCATGCAACCTGGCCTGTAGCCAGCCTCCACATACAACAAGAAACTCAACAATCTCGGCCTCAGGCCGGAAACACAATATCAAGGCCTCAGGCCTGAACTCAAAGAACAAAATATAAACTACTTGGCCTCCGGCCAGAACCCAAATGGAATTATATCATTACATGACTTATACAAATGAGATGCAAATATAAAAACTATACAAAGGGCCGTGAGGACCAATAACTCGACCCAGGACTCCCTTGACTGCAAATGGGGTGATCCACCGTCTTCAAAGTCTTCACAGAGCATCTTCTGATTTCATAAGACAGCTACTGACCTGCAAAACTACAAACTGTGGTGGTGTGAGTCATAATGACTCAGTAAGTAATCATGCAGAAATTTACAAATAGATATAACCATATGACTTTTATCCACTTAGTTATCGTACTAATAGCTGTTAATCTCTTTGCCTGAACACACATATGCATATTTTAACTTCTGATTACGACCATCCCTATAACTTATCAGGTTATACTTTAATAACTAGCCAACTAAGGTTCATTACATTTATACGGTGCTACTCTGATTCTCTTCTTAACCTTTTTGTATACTCTAAGCTAGTCGAAAATCAGACAATTATAATAACTTCTTTCTTTTACTGTTTTGAAATATCATCAAATCGGACTATTAAGATCTTAATTCTGATAATTACCTAATCCACTATCAAGATTTATGATTACTTGCATAAGATTTTATTTCATCATGATCTAGCATCCATACCGTATACGTACCTTAAAACAAGATCTTGCTAACATAGGCTCTTACCTTACAAATACTAACTCTGTATGAATATACGATGCCTAAGATTAACAATTTAATCGTGGATATAAATTCATATAATCACAAGCTAATATCTTACCGGTTGTTTCTTCTGTGTGAACATGTAATACACACGGGCATCAATCACAGAAATATATATATGTATGTGTAATCATGTTTTCATGCTTCAATGTCAACTATGTACAACTGAGATGAATTACTATCACATATAATCCATATGCACATCATGTATGTTATATGCAACTTTAACATGCTAACTAGCACATATAATCCATATGCACATCATGTATGTTATATGCAACTTTAACATGCTAATTTTTTTTTTTTTTAAAGTACTTTTGGAAACTCTTTCTGAAAAAACTATTATCTCAAGTTTCTTTCTGAAAAACTCTATTTCTAAAATTTTATCTTTCTAAAACTGCCTTTAAAATAACGGTTCATGAAAACTCTTATTTAAAATCTGATTTCTGAAGTCTGAATCTTAAATAAAATCTGAAAACTTTATACTGGGGATCTGAAAACTAAAAACTGAAAATACTTGATGCCCAGGACCATATCTCAACTGCGGCAACTCTGAAAACTGGAAATCGAAATCTGAAAAACTGTTTCTGAAAATCTGAAAACTGAAAACTGCTATACGTTCATCTACACCCAGGACCATAACTCAACTGGGTGTACTCGATGCCCAGGACCATAACTCAATTGGGCATCTAAAACTAGGATTTCGGGACCCTGTAGCCCCTAGTCCTACTCGAGGATCTGAGAGCGTCCTCTCAGTCCTCCACATGTGCACATGTGTCCATATCTGTCAATTCCAATAGTGTACAACTGGGATGGGTCAAATCCTAAATCCCGAATCAAAAGTATCTGTCAATTCCAATAGTGTACAACTGGGATGGGTCAAATCCCAAATCCCGAATCAAAAGTATCCGTCAATTCCGAACTATATCTCAAGTTACATACTGGGGTGAGTTTTTACCTCATGCCCCGAAAACCATAAAATCATAATCTGTAACTCAATCTGTAAAAAAAACATTTTCTGAAATATGATTCTTTTCAAAAACATTTGAAAACTTTCTTTAAAACATTTGAAATTGTTGAAAATATGGCTATCGTTTGCTCATCTGATGAAAACTTAAACACACACACACACACACACACACATGTACATGCATATATTCCTTTCTCATGCCTCTTTCTACTCTAGCCATGATTTATTAAATGTCATACAAGTACATACATCTGGTCATGAATATCTATAACATATTAATATCATTCATATATATGCACAACTCTAACCATATATAAAACTTATCTTTACATTCTATATACTTATCTGTCATGCCCAATCTCATTACATACGTGCTATCAAAACTGTATCAATTCATGTTAATATATTAACTCATTCTCAAATCTAATACACACATGCAGATGCTTTCTTATATGCGTTATTGTCATAAAAATGTATACACTACTCACTTATGCTCTTTATCATCTGATATGAATGCATCTATACTCATGATGCTCATATTCTTATATAATGCATAAATTACATCTTTCCTTCATAACACTAGTTCGTATATATCTATCTCAGTTATAACTTTAATCTCATTCCCTAGGGTGTAGTTTTCTACAACCCCCCAAACCCAGGTTTTACTAAATAGTATTCATAAACATAACATCATTCATATGCTCTATTTATCTATATAAATACATATACTTATTTACATCTAAACATGCGTCTCTTTACTTCTAAACATATATTCATGTTTATCTCTTGCTTATGTGCATGCTTATAATTGTTTATCCTCATCTTTGTTTGCATACAACTACACCCGTCTTTTTATCCTATATTCAACTTCATATATATCTATATAGATTTCATGAATATATATCTATTTGCTATAGTATTACATTACTAGTCTCGAACATCGTTATGTCTACCAAGTACGCAGAACATGAGTAACTTACCTGGCTGAGCGAACGCCCGCGATCCGGGTCTGATCTGCCAAAACAAATCACAATATCTGCTAGAACCGCTATTTGCGGAACTTTCTTCTCATCTACAATAAACTATGAACTTTCTCGGCACTCTCAAATCCTCACCGATTCTACGGTCTAAGCTTCATTACTCTAATACATACTTACATACTATTCTAAACTAGCTAGATGAGTCATTTTCTCACTTTACGCGTTTGCGGCAAAACTTGGAGAAAAGTTTCCGCAAACGCAACGGAAAAGTCTCGAACCCTCCGAACTAATCCGGAAATACTAAATTACTATCGAAATACATTATTTACATCATAACTATGATTATGATCATCAACATTCAGTCGCGCGAGAAACTCCATTTTACCGGAATCTCGCTAATTCTACCGGATCGATCATATCTCATCTGATTCACCTCGGATTCTACCACATTTATCGTTTTAACATATTGTAGCATATCCAATTCAATTCATATCCATTTATTACACTACGGAACTACTGGAACAATCCGAATATATAACTATACACTTTGAAATATGAAAATTTGAACGGAAAGTCGTACCGAAATTCTGAGGCCATATTCGGACTCCCAACGGCCATTTGAACACCCTGGTGTCGAAGGAATTCCGATCGGAGCTACCTTTCGACATGGGTTTAATGTTCACCGAATCTTCTTCTCCCGTTTCGCAAGCCACCGGCCGTTGTTTGGCGAAACCAACCCCGCACACTCGTAGTACTCGTCGAGGGCTTCGATTTGGTAGGTGGCTCGTGTCGTGAAACGGCCCGACAAGCCGGGATCGACACACCCATTCGCGCCTTTTCTCCTTCGATTTGCCGCCGATCGCCAGCGATTTTGCTTCGCCGCCGGCCACTATCAGCTGCACGGTGGCCGGGGCTGTCGATTTGGGTGGTCGCGCCGGCCGGCGGTGACCGGCAAGCCGCCGACACGACCACATCTTCAAATGCGTGAGGGGGGGTCGAAAATGGGGTTTTGGGGAGTTTTGATCTTTTTGCAATTTAACTAAACTTGAGGCTTTATATACTGCCTGGAAAATATCATTTTAGTCCCCGCAAAAATAACAAAACAGCCCCTATTCTAGATTCTTCTGGAATATCGCAATTTCGGAGCCCTTCTGATGCGATTCTCGAAAAGTGTTCAACACAAAAGTTGTTCGTCTCGGAAAAAACGAGTCCAATGGTTCAAAAATAAGTTCGATCGGAGTTCGGTTGCTCCTTATGTGACTAAAACTGTAAACTTTATGCGTTTTGCGAAAATCGCGTAACTGACTTTTGATCCTCCGCGTTTCCCGACGCGACTAAAATTCCAAATATATTATTCTAAGCCATATATCATCACTTGAACCCTTGCTCTTCACTATTATCATGCTCCGAGACTATAACATCCGTCCAGGAATCTTCTAGAACATTCCTGAAAATCTGGGATGTTACATTCACCCCTCTTTATAAAAATTTCGTCCTCGAAATTTCTCTATCCTTGTAACTGCCGAACCAAACCCGGTCGAATATGCAGAAACTATCCTTTTCTAAACCCTGCTGATATCTTTTCTCTGTCTCAACTGTAAACTAGCCACTATCTATAAACTAAGATCCTTAATAGCTCATCCATGGCTTTAAACTGGCTATGCTGGTCTGATTCTCAACTCCGACTATGCTGCTCTGGTTCTTACCTCTTGCGGTACAGTTCTGGTTCTTTATCCCGAATCATCTGGCCTCACAAGGGCCCTATACTGATACTATTTTACTCTTGCTAATTCTCCGATCTAAAAAGGGTCGCAGAAGTACTAACTTAACATATTCTCCTCTCATACAAAAATAACTAATCTATACACATCAATAAGCCACCATGGACTCATATCTAAGCAAACAAGGCACTGAACAATACAATCATATCACGTCAAATAATCATAGAAGATACATACAAAGACCTAGGTGGTCTTTACCAAACTGAAGACAATCTGTGACAGTTGGATCCCCACAATTGCAGTCACCGACTTCTAGACCGTGCTACTGACTCCGACTCTTAAACCATGCTCTGATACCAACTTTGTAACATCCCGCCTAGGCCAAGATGCTACCGGCAGGAGACAGGAGAACCCACCTACATAAGCCTCTAATTCTAACGAAATTTCGGCATGATGTATTCGTAACATCATTCAACCTGGCCTGTAGCCAGCCTCCACATACAACAAGAAACTCAACAATCTCGGCCTCAAGCCGGAAACACAATATCAAGGCCTCAGTCCTGAACTCAAAGAACAAAATATAAACTACTTGGCCTCTGTCCAGAACCCAAATGGAATTATATCATTACATGACTTATACAAATGAGATGCAAATACAAAAACTATACAAAGGGCCGTGAGGACCAATAACTCAACCCAGGACTCCCTTGACTGCAAATAGGGTGATCCACCGTCTTCAAAGTCTTCACGAAGCATCTTCTGATTTCATAAGACAGCTACTGACCTGCAAAACTACAAACTGTGGTGGTGTGAGTCATAATGACTCAGTAAGTAATTATGCATAAATTTACAAATAGATATAACCATATGACTTTTATCCACTTAGTTACCGTACTACTAGCTGTTAATCTCTTTGCCTGAACACACATATGCATATTTTAACTTCTGATTACGACCATCCCTATAACTTATCAGGTTATACTTTAATAACTAGCCAACTAAGGTTCATTACATTTATACGGTGCTACTCTGATTCTCTTCTTAACCTTTTTGTATACTCTAAGCTAGTCGAAAATCAGACAATTATAATAACTTCTTTATTTTACTGTTTTGAAATATCATCAAATCGGACTATTAAGATCTTAATTCTGATAATTACCTAATCCACTATCAAGATTTATGATTACTTGCATAAGATTTTATTTCATCATGATCTAGCATCCATACCGTATACGTACCTTAAAACAAGATCTTGCTAACATAGGCTCTTACCTTACAAATAATAACTCTGTATGAATATACGATGCATAAGATTAACCATTTAATCGTGGATATAAATTCATATAATCACAAGCTAATATCTTACCGGTTGTTTCTTCTGTGTGAACATGTAATACACACGGGCATCAATCACAGAAATATATATATGTATGTGTAATCATGTTTTCATGCTTCAATGTCAACTATGTACAACTGAGATGAATTACTAGCACATATAATCCATATGCACATCATGTATGTTATATGCAACTTTAACATGCTAACTAGCACATATAATCCATATGCACATCATGTATGTTATATGAAACTTTAACATGCTAAGCTTTTTTTTTTTAAAGTCCTTTTGGAAACTCTTTCTGAAAACTATTATCTCAAGTTTCTTTCTGAAAAACTCTATTTCTAAAACTTTATCTTTCTAAAACTGCCTTTAAAATAACGGTTCATGAAAACTCTTATTTAAAATCTGATTTCTGAAGTCTGAATCTTAAATAAAATCTGTAAACTTTATACTGGGGATCTGAAAACTAAAAACTGAATATACTTGATGCCCAGGACTATATCTCAACTGCGGCATCTCTGAAAATTGAAAATCGAAATCTGAAAAACTGTTTCTGAAAATCAGAAAACTGAAAACTGCTATACGTCCAGGACCATAACTCAACTGGACGTCTATCTAGACCCATGACCATAACTCAACTGGGTGTACTCGATGCCCAGGACCATAACTCAACTGGGCATCTAAAATTAGGATTTCGGGACCCTGTAGCCCCTAGTCCTGCTCGAGGATCTGAGAGCATCCCCTCAGTCCTCCACATGAGCACATGTGTCTATATCCGTCAATTCCAATAGTGTACAACTGGGATGGGTCAAATCCCAAATCCCGAATCAAAAGTATCCGTCAATTCCAATAGTGTACAACTGGGATGGGTCAAATCCTAAATCCCGAATCAAAAGTATCCATCAATTCCGAACTATATCTCAAGTTACATACAGGGGTGAGTTTTTACCCCATGCCCCGAAAACCATAAAATCATAATCTGTAACTCAATTTGTAAAAAAAATATTTTCTGAAATACGATTCTTTTCAAAAACATTTGAAAACTTTCTTTAAAACATTTGAAATTGTTGAAAACCTGGCTATCGTTTGCTCATCTGATGAAAACTTAAACACACACACACACACACACATGTACATGCATATATGCCTTTCTCATGCCTCTTTCTACTCTAGCCATGATTTATTAAATGTCATACAAGTACATACATCCGGTAATGAATATCTATAACATATTGATATCATTCATATATATGCACAACTCTAACCATATATAAAACTTATCTTTACATTCTATATACTTATCTGTCATGCCCAATCTCATTACATATGTGCTATCAAAACTGTATCAATTCATGTTAATATATTAACTCATTCTCAAATCTAATACACACATGCAGATGCTTTCTTATATGCGTTACTGTCATAAAAATGTATACACTACTCACTTATGCTCTTTATCATCTGATATGCATGCATCTATACTCATGATGGTCATATTCTTATATAATGTTTAAATTACATCTTTCCTTCATAACACTAGTTCGTATATATCTATCTCAGTTATAAATTTAATCCCATTCCCTAGGGTGTAGTTTTCTACAACCCCCCAAACCCAGGTTTTACTAAATAGTATTCATAAACATAACATCATTCATATGCTCTATTTATCTATATAAATACATATACTTATTTACATCTACACATGCGTCTCTTTACTTCTAAACATATATTCATGCTTATCTCTTGCTTATGTGCATGCTTATAATTGTTTATCCTCATCTTTGTTTGCATACAACTACACCCGTCTCTTTATCCTATATTCAACTTCATATATATCTATATAGATTTCATGAATATATATCTATTTGCTATAGTATTAAATTACTAGTATCGAACATCGTTATGTCTACCAAGTACGCTGAACATTAGTTACTTACCTGGCTGAGCGAACGCCCGCGATCCGGGTCCGATCTGCCAAAACAAATCATAATATCTGCCAGAACCGCTATTTGCGGAACTTTCTACTCATCTACAATAAACTACGAACTTTCTCGGAACTCTCAAATCCTCACCGACTCTACGGTCTAAGCTTCATTACTCTAATACATACTTACATACTATTCTAAACTAGCTAGATGAGTCATTTTACGCGTTTGCGGCAAAACTTGAGGAAACGTTTCCGCAAACGCAACGGAAGGGTCTCGAACCCTCCGAACTAATCCAGAAATACTCAATTACTCTCGAAATACATTATTTACATCTTAAATATGATTACGATCATCAACACTCAGTCGCGCGAGAAACTCCATTTTACCAGAATCTCGCTAATTCTATTGGATCGATCATATCTCATCCGATTCACCCCGGATTCTACCACATTTATCGTTTTAACATATTGTAGCATATCCAATTCAATTCATGTCCATTTATTACACTACAGAACTACTGGAACAATCCGAATATATAACTATACACTTTGAAATGTGAAAATTTGAACGGAAAGTCGTACCGAAATTCCGAGGCCATATTTGGACTCCCAACGGCCATACGAACACGCTGGTGTTGACGGAATTCCGATCGGAGATATCTTTCGACATGGGTTTACTGTTCACTGAATCTTCTTCTCCCGTTTCGCGAGCCACCGGCCGTTGTTCGGCGAAACCAACCCCGCACACTCGTAGTACTTGTCGAGGGCTTCGATTTGGTAGGTGGCTCGGGTCGTGAAACGGCCCGATGAGCCGGGATCGACACACCCATTCGCGCCTCTTCTCCTTCGATTTGCTGCCGTTCTCCGGCGATTCTGCTTCGCCGTCGGCCAACATCAGCTGCACGGTGGCCGGGGCTGTCGATTTGGGTGGTCGCACCGGCCGGCAAGCTGCCGGCGCGACCACATCTTCAAATGCGTGAGGAGGGGGGTCGAAAATGGGGTTTTGGGGAGTTTTGATCTTTTTTCAATTTAACTAAACTTGAGGCTTTATATACTTCCTGGAAAATATCATTTTATTCCCTGCGAAAATAACAAAACAGCCAATGTTCTAGAGTCTTCTGGAATATCGTAATTTCAGAGCCCTTCTGATGCGATTCTCGAAAAGTGTTCAACACGAAAGTTGTTCGTCTCAGAAAAACGAGTCCGATGGTTCAAAAATCAGTTTGATCGGAGTTCGTTTTCTCCTTATATGACCAAAAATGTAAACTTTATGTGTTTTGAGAAAATCGCGTATCTGACTTTTGATCCTCCGCGTTTCTCGACGCGACTAAAATTCCAAATATATTATTCTAAGCCATATATCATCACTTGAACCCTTGATCTTCACTATTATCATGCTCCGAGACTATAACAAACCCTTCCAGGAATCTTCTAGAACATTCCTGAAAATATGGGATGTTACAAATAGCTTGACATTGCTCCTTCCCTCGGTTCCTTGGATTTGGTTCCGTGTTGCTGGGAAGATTACCTGGCGGTCTGTAACTCTGAGCATTGGCCAATTGTCCGATTTGATTCTCCAGTGCTTTGATGGAAGCTGATTGGCGCTGAAACATAGCATCGTACTTTTTTAATTAATTCAACACTTCTATTATTCCTGGTTCATTTATCTGTTCTTGGCCTTTATTCTGTTGTTGGAATCCAGGTGGTGGATAGTTCTGCTGTTGGAATCCTGGTGGTGGATTGTTCTTTTTCCCTGAATTGTTGGTCCATGAAAAATTAGGATGATTCCTCCACCCTGGGTTGTAGGTGTTGGAATATGGATTGTTCCCATGTCCGTTGAAATTGTTGACATAATTCACCATCTCTTCAAGTTGGTTGGTTCTGGTGCTCCTCCATATGGTGAACTTGTGGATCCAGTGGTAAGAGTCTCCATGAATTTGCATATCTGATCCAGCTTGGTGTTGACTGCTGTATTGGCTCCACTTTCATAAATTCCTGCAATTCTTTGGATCATGCTCTTTTCTGTTGGCCACAACGAATTATTGTTGGCCATTTCTTCGATTAGGTCTCAGGCTTGATCTTCTCCTTTTGCCATTAAAGCTCCTCCAGCAGCAGCATCGATTGTGGTTCTTATTATTCCAGAAAGACCATTATAGAAGGTTTGGACTTGAAGCCATTTTGGAATTTCATGGTGAGGACATTTCCGGAGCAAATCTTTGTACCTTTCCCAAGCTTCGTAGAGAGTTTCTGAGTCTTGTTGCACAAATGATGTGATGTCATTCCTCAGCTTTCCAGTTCTGGCTGGTGGAAAGTATTTTGCAAGAAATTTGTTGGCTAAAGTGTTCCAAGTTGTGATGGAACATGCTGGTAGTGAATGTAGCCAAGCTTTAGCTCTGTCCTTCAAGGAGTATGGAAACACACGCAGTCTCATTGCTTCTTCAACTTCTCGGTTGTAATTGAAAGTGTCGTAGACTTCCAGGAAGTTGCTAATGTGGGCATTGGGATCTTCAGTTGCATTTCCCCCAAACTGTACTGACTACTGAATCATCTGGATGTATGTTTTGATGTCACCTGCATTTGCTGGTAAGGGAGGAAGTACAATACAAGAAATGATTCTGTCAACCACCGGAATGGTTCTGTCTCGAATGGGAATCGGTGGTGCAATGTTCAAAGGTTCAGGTTCCATGTTGACTAAAGCTTATTGGCCTTCTCCCCTTTCCCTTCTCAACTGTCTGATGGTTCTTTCAATTTCCGGGTCAAGCAGTCGAAGTTCAAAGCTTCTAGTTCGTCTCATGAAGTTTATGAGAACCTGAAACACAAGAAAACAAAAACAATAAGTAAAAAGAAATTATATACAAGTAAAAGTATATAACCTCTAAACTAATAGTGAAAGATAATTAAGTCCCCGGCAACGGCGCCAAAAACTTGACCGGTGCGTAATCACACGCGTATAACGCAAGCGCACGTATCGTTCAAGTAGTATAAAAAGTATCGGTCCCAAGAGGACTTAATACCTAAGCTATTAATTTTATGAGGTCAAATGATTACTAGTATCTAACATGTTGTTTGATAGATTTGAAAAGGTGACGATTCTAAATTTAAAAATAAATAAATAAAATTGTTCGAAAGTAGGTTTAAGAAAATTCAATATTAAAAACTATCTAGGGTTGTGATTTCTTCCAATATCATTTTAAAGATGAAGTGGTTATCTTATAGTTGGGTAAAATATTGATTTATTAACCTGGAACACTAAATTATGTAAAAGCCTCTTCCGATGGTCAACTACAAATATCTAGTATAACCCAATTGAACCATATGTCTATGTCAACCAAATTACCTGGATTCATTAAGATTAAGTTCCAATTATGGCTACCCCCGTCCGACATGTATATTCCTATCCTGTAAGGAAATCTATTAAAGGGTTATCTATCCTCAAGGAAGATCGTGGGCTATTGAGTCTAATGTCTTAAACTTAAAATCCCTATGTCGAGTTCATTTTAAGTTTACCAGTTCAATTTTATTAATGGCCAGTTAATAAAAAGCATTAAGATTAAGACTCAATAAATAAACCTTTATATTACCCAAACTATAATTTAACCCCTTATAAACCAGTGATATTGGATTTCATCACAACCCCAGATAACTGGCTTAGTTACGACACATATTTACAAGTATTAAAAAAATAAAAGACATAAAGTAAAATACTAAAAATTAAATACTGAAAAGTAAATTGTTGAAAAGTAAATAAAGTAAAAGTAAAAGTAAAAACTAAAAACTAAAAACTAAAAACTAAAAAAAAAATGAAAGTAAATTACTGAATTAAATAAAGTAAAAGTACGATAAAAGAAAATACTGGGGTTAGAGGATCAACTTTTATTACTACTATTTTAGATATCTCCCTTAATATAATATATTAACTTTGCATGATAATTACCAACCAGCCATATAGGCGGTATCATGATTAAATCAAATTAATAATTAATTACCAACCGACCAACCAGGCGGTATCCATACTTAGTCAGGTTAAAACCAATTTATAATTAATTTCCAACCGGCCAATATAGCGGTATCCTCATTAAGTCAGGTTTTAAATAGTTTATATTTTATATTTAAGGGAGATTAATCTAGATAGCAATAATAAAAGCTTTACCTTTTACCCCAGCAAGGGGGAGTTACCTCCTCATTGCTTGAAAAATAAAAACTGCAAAAGTAAAGAAAGAAAAGGTTTGTGCGTAAAAGTAAATTGCGGAAAGTAAAAACTGAAAAGTAAAGAAAAGAAAGTGCGAAAGCGGAAACTAATTACTAGAAGCTCTAAATAAATAAACAAGATACAATCTTCTTATTTATTCATTAGGAATTTTCAAAGAAGAAAGTATGAATTTTACAAATGAAATGACTTGGTATTTATAGGCAAAATTTTGCCTCCATCAAATCATCCATCAAATTCTCCACCAAATCCATTATTAATTTCTCCAATAATTACTCCACCAAATCCATAATTGCTCCACTAATTGCTTATCTTGTTTGGTGGTGATTTGATAATTTTTATTAATTATTTATTAATTTATATTTTGCTTTGAAAATGATTGATAATGACTTTAATAATTACACATCACACACTTCTGGATGATTCATCAATTTTGGTCATGAACTCTTCAGATTTCGAAAATAGTTTCTCTTCTAAAGTTGTAGATCTTTAAGGCTTCTTTAATCTGGCACTTGAATCAGCTCAATCCGATATCTGAGTAAAAGGTTATGCCCAAAATACGACAGATGTACAAAGTTGGAATTTCCAAAACTGCACTTCGTCAAAACGCCCATTCAAGTTTCCAATCTACAAATTTAATATATCAAGTCCAATAATTGCCCTTATTTGAACAATATTTCATCCTAAATGATTTCATTGAGACCCGATATTATTTAATCTGCAAAATAAACTAAAACACATCAAAACGTTCATCAAACCCGAGAAACTAAACAAAATATTAAGTTAAATGGGCGGTAAATATTGATATATTTTCCGCTCATCACACCCCCAAAACTAACATTTTGCTATTCCTCGAGCAAAACAACAAAATAAAAATAAAATTAAACTAAGCCACTTTCGTAGGGATCACGGTTGCATTTAGCATATGCAACAAGCCTTTAAACCCATAGGTGTCCCTAGTGGACGAGTTATAGTCTCGTGAGGGCTTACAGTAATGATACCCACAAATATTTTACAAAAGTAAAAATGTAGTTAAACTAATGCATACAAAAGCAAAAAGACAAGCGAAAAGAGAATAAAGAAGTTAGTGACTAATCAGGTGAAACTTCTACTCCAAGTTACTAGTTGTTTTCTTTCTTTTTAAATTACCGAATAAGTAAATTCTCCGATTATATTTACCATTCTCCATATACACAGCCAACAAAATATTAAACAACTCATTTTGGCCCACAACAGTCATAAGCGCGGTTGAGAAGAGAGTAATATTTTTGTCCTGAGTTTTATCAGAATTCACATCTTTTTGTAGCAATGGAATAATTTTTCTGATTTTATTTTATTTTTTTTCTATATTTTTTATTTATATACAATACCTTCCATCTATGTAACGAGCTTTGGGCCGGTGGCTCCCAACCAGTTGGCTTTAGGGCACCAGTGTTAAGACACCCCTACGGACTTAATTACTCAGACTTCATATATATATTTTTGCAGCATCTTTGATCCACGTAGCGAGCTTTGGGCCAGTGACTCCCAACCAGTTGGCTTTAGGGCACTAGGTGTTAAAACACCCTTACAGACTTAATAACTCGGATATCAGACGTCTTTTTTTTTTAAACTCCATTGCTTTTTGAGATGCTTCCTCCAATTAAACTAGAGTACTGAATATTACAAACTTTTCAATTTTAGCTCATGTCCGTATTATGTTTATGTATGTTGATAATACCTGCTAAATGAGCATATGAAGATCCATTTTAATCAGTATTATGGAGAATTCACAAATTAAATAATTCAAAAGAAATAAACAAAAATTAACTTGTTTTGAAATAGATTTGAGATACGTCTCAGGAGTGGAAACTCCTTACTCAGCTATCTCTTACCAATTTCACCTTTTTAGTCAAAACAAAAACACAAAATATTTTTGTAATTTTTGAAAAATTTTCATTTTTTTTTTGTATTTTTTCGAAAAATTTTGGACTAAAAAAATAAAAACAACACACAACTAAAAAGAAGATATTAATCAACTAATTCCCTCCCCCAAACCTAAATGAGACATTGTCCCCAATGTCTTAAACGGTAGAAGAATAGTTTAGAAGATAATACCTGGTTAGCTGAAATTCTACAGGAAATTAAAGGTTAAGATCCAGATTAATCCGACGCCTCTTACCACGATCGTCCTCGGACCAATTTATCTTTGAAATGATAGGGTCAACTTGTGGTTCATAGGCTAAGAGTTGGTCTATTAGATCCGGAGCAGTTCTGGCAGTAAAGAGGAGTTCTTTCAAAGGTTTTGACACAAACCCATTTCTTCGGGCATCATCAAGAAACACACAAAGAAAATCATAAAATCCATCAACGTTAAATAGCCCAATTGGTTTCTGGTGTATGTTCAAGTTCGCCCAAGATAGCACTATAAAAATTTCCTCCAATGTGCCCAAGCCACCTGGCAAAACAATAAAAGCATCAGCACGGTTAATCATTTCTACACCATCGTTCAGACATACCTGGCACGATCAGTTTCTCTCCGTTTGACGTTTCAATAAGATTGCTTATGCCAAGGTTTTGGGATGATTCCCAAAACATGACTGCCTCCCTCATGTA
Source organism: Zanthoxylum bungeanum (assembly GCA_019454045.1). NCBI lineage: Eukaryota > Viridiplantae > Streptophyta > Magnoliopsida > Sapindales > Rutaceae > Zanthoxylum > Zanthoxylum bungeanum. The sequence continues at coordinate 114,599 of SKCR01039674.1, forward strand.
CAGCCTTTGAAACGATCCCCATTAGTCCAAGATTGCCTCCGCCATATACTAAGTGCATATTCCTTACAGCTAAGACTCGACCCAATTCCTGTGCTGCTTCTATGTATTATGTGTTCACACTACCGCAAAACACACAGATATTTTCAACTCGTCTTCTTGAAGTGGCTTCCATGTTTTACTTTGGATGTCTTCAAAAGTGCAATGATGAGTTGAATTTATAAAACACCTGAAAAGGGTGAGTAAATAATAGCACTAGTACCTGCCAAATGACAATTATTAGTTAAACAGTAAAATAAATCGTGATAGTCAAAAAGGTCTGGATCCTGTCGGAGAAAATTAAAAGAACAACAAAACAAATCACAATTATTATGAAAAGACAAAGAGATATAATATGTACAAGAATTTACAAATTGATTGAAGTCTATGCGTCAGAGACAAGCTTCCTATCCAATTTTTTTATAAATTGGCAACAGGGTCTTTTTGAGTCAGATTCCCAAGAATTAACATTTGTCTTTCTTTTTTTGAAATGTGTATGTAATTTGCGAAAGGCTATGTGAACATATCCACTGGGATGCGTCTCAAGAGTCGAAGATATATCATCTAAAGACTCCTTACTCAAGCCATCCCTAATGAATTTAATTTTGTCTTCGCGATTATCAGACACCATTCCTAAATAACGACAACGAGTATTGCAATTCCAGCGTGCACATTTGTAACAAACACCCATTTGCTTTACTCTACGTTTCTTTGCATAGGTACTTCTTCCAAAACCAGGCAGATGTGAAATAAAAGAGTCAGAAGACTCACCTGCCAATCCGACTCGTGCTTCAATTACCCAACGAATGTCATTAGGAACACCGTGAATTGTTAGTAGTCTCATCCGTTCCAAGTGAGCTTTGTAAACTTTCATCAGAGATTTTTTAGGGAGAGAAGGAAATTGCTTGTGAAGATTGCTAGAACTTCTTCCATCATGAAATGACTTAACCTGCAAAACTAAACACACAAATTAAATCACACTAAATCACAATATACACAAAATTTGCTTGGTTGCCTCCATGCGGGCGCTAAGTTTAAGTCGTCAGCTAGACGTGACTTCTTGAACGTTAGGCTGGATCTGAAAGTGTGACACTTTCTTTTTGTCGCTCAAATGATTCTCCCCAGTAGTGCTTGACACGCTGACTGTTAACCTTGAATGTGTTGTTGGTATTGGGATCCAGTAACTCAACATCTCCATATGGTAAAACCTGAGTGATCACAAATGGACCTGACCACCTAGATTTCAACTTTCCAGGGAAAAGTTTCAACCTCGAGTTGTACAACAACACCTGCTGCCTTGGTTCCAACTGTCTGTGCACTATTTTTCGGTCATGCCATTTCTTTTTCTTTTATTTGTATAATCTGGCATTCTCATAAGCCTGTAGACGAAACTCCTCCAATTCGTTGAGTTGATGAAGTCGTTTCTCCCCTGCAGCTTGTGAATCAAGATTCAACTTCTTCAGTGCCCAGTATGCCTTGTGCTCAAGCTCAACTGGCAGATGGCACACTTTCCCAAACACCAATTGATATGGGGACATACCAATGGATGTCTTGTAGGCTGTTCGGTAGGCCCATAATGCATCATCTAGTTTTGTTGACCAGTCTCTCCTTGTTGATCCAACAGTTCTCTCCAAGATTCTTTTGATCTCTCTGTTTGAAATTTCAACCTGTCCATTTGACTGTGGATGGTAAGCAGTGGCAACTTGTGAGTAACTCCGTATTTGGATAGGAGTGCATCGAAGTATTTGTTGCAGAAATGAGAGCCACCATCGCTGATGATTGCACGAGGTGTTCCGAACCGAGTGAAAATATTCTTTTTCAGGAATTTGATCACCACTTTTGAATCATTGGATGGCAATGCAATTGCTTCAACCCATTTGGAGACGTAGTCTACAGCAACCAAGATGTACAAGTTTCCGAATGATGGAACAAAGGGTCCCATGAAATCTATACCCCACACATCGAATATTTCCACTTCTAGAATGTTTTGCAACGATCCTTCTTTTCTCCTGGAAATATTTCCCGTTCTCTGGCACTTGTCACATTGAAAAGCAAAAAGATAAGCATCTTTAAAAAGAGTGGGCCAGAACAAACCTGATTGAAGGACTTTGGTTGTAGTTTTATTTCCGTTGAAGTGTCTGCCATATGGTGATGAATGACAGTGCTGCAAAACACTGTTGACCTCTTCCTGTGAAACACATCCTCTCAATAATTGATCAGCACACCGTTTGAACAGGTACGGTTCATCCCAGATATAGTGCTTGACTTCTTTGAAGAACTTCTTCCGTTGCTGAGTTTTCCATTCCAACGGCCATTTTCCTGACACAATGTAGTTGACATAGTCAGCATACCAAAGGACTTCCTGTTGTTTCATGGCAAACAGTTGTTCATCTGGAAAAGTTTCTTTGATTGTCAGTTCTTTGCCAACTGTTTCTCCATTCTCGATCCTTGATAAGTGATCTGCCACCTGGTTTTCTGTCCCTCTCCTGTCTCGAATCTCCACGTCAAATTCTTGTAGAATAAGTATCCAACGGATCAATCTGGGTTTGGCATCTTTCTTCGTGATCAGATATTTGATTGTTGAATGATCTGTGTAGACCACCACTTTGGGACCCAGCAGATAGGATCGGAATTTATCAAAAGCGTACACAACTGCGAGCAACTCTTTTTCAGTGGTTGTGTAGTTGAGTTGAGCTTCATTTAGAGTTCTGCTGGAATAATAAATGGTGTGGAAAATCTTTACTTTACGTTGTCCCAAAACTGCACCTACAGCAAAATCACTAGCATCGCACATCACTTCAAATGGAATGGTCCAGTCTGGTGCTACAATGATGGGGGCAGAAACCAGCTTCTGTTTTAAGATCTCAAAAGCTTATTGGCATTCTTTGGTGAAGTTGAAAGGCACATCCTTCTCCAGAAGATTGCAAGGAGGTTTTGTAATTTTGGAAAAATCTTTGATAAATCTCCTGTAAAAACCTGCATGTCCAAGAAAACTTCGAAAACCTTTTACTGATGTTGGTGGAGGTAGTTTTTCAATTGTCTCTATCTTTGCTTTGTCTATCTCAGTCCGCTTTTTTGAGATCCGGTGTCCAAGAACAATGCCTTCTTGTACCATGAAATGACATTTCTCTCAGTTGAGTACCGGGTTTGTATCTTCGCACCTTTGTAACACATGTTCCAGATTTTGCAAGCAATGGTCAAAAGAATCTCCTAACACAGAAAAGTCATCCATGAATACCTCCATACTCTGCTCCAGCATGTCTGAGAATATGGCCATCATGCAACGCTGAAAAGTAGCGGGGAGCATTACATAATCCAAATGGCATCCTGCGGAAAGCAAAAGTACCATATGGACATGTAAATGTGGTTTTCTCTTGATCTTCTTGGGCGATGGCAATCTGATTGTACCCTGAATATCCGTCAAGAAAGCAATAGAATTCATGTCCCGCCAATCTGTCTAACATCTGGTCAATGAATGGTAGCGGAAAATGGTATTTTCTCGTGGCTTTATTCAGCTTTCTGTAGTCCATGCATACTCTCCATCCAGTCACCGTTCTTGTTGGAATTAGCTCGTTCTTTTCATTGGTAGCCACGGTAATTCCTCCTTTTTTCGGCACACACTGCATAGGACTTACCCAACAGCTGTCTGAGATGGGGTAAATCATGCCAGCATCCAACCATTTGATGATTTCTTTCTTCACGACTTCCTTCATGATTGGATTGAGTCTTCGTTGATGTTCCACTGTGGGTTTGTACTCATCGTTCATTAGGATATTGTGCATGCAAAATGATGGACTAATGCCTCGAATGTCTGCTATAGTCCAGCCAATGGCTTTCTTGTGCTCTCGTAATACTCTCAGTAGCTTTTCTTCCTGCTCCAATGTTAGTGAAGAAGAAATAATAACAGGTAATTAAGAAGAGTTTCCAAGAAATGCATACCTGTGATGACTCGGAAGTAACTTCAGATCCAACTGTGGTGGTTCTTCAATCGAGGGCTTGATCCGGTCTTTCTATGGCAGTTCCAAGCTTTCAACTGGTGGTGTTGCTTTGAATCAGAATGGTTTGTCAAGGTAGTTGATACATTCCAGGATTTCAACATCTAGCTCGCTGTCAGTCATGTTGGTGATGCAAGCTTCAAGTGTATCTGTGGGATTTGGCTCAGTATTTTGAACGATACTATCAACAACATCAACTCTAAAACATTCTTCTTCCTTTTCATCGCTCGGGAATTTCATGGCTTTGAAAACATTAAAGGTCACTTCTTGGTCCTGCACTTTCATGGTCAGTTCTCTTTTCTGCACATCAATCACAGTTTTACCTATAGCCAAGAATGGTCTCCCAAGAATGATAGGTATTTCTTTGTCTTCTTCCATGTCAAGGATGATGAAATCTGCTGGGAGAATTAGTTTGTCGACTTTGACCAGCACATCTTCAACAACACCTCTTGGAAATGCGAGTGTTTGGTCAGCAAGTTGCAATGAAACTGAGGTAGGCATTGCTTCTCCAATCTGTAGTTTCCTGTAAATAGAAAAAAGGCATTAAGTTAACATGGCTTCTAAATCACATAATGCCTTACCGATGTAATGTTCTCCAATGGTGCTGATGTGGGCACTGGGATCTTTAGTTGCATTCCCCCAAACTGTACTGACTGCTGAATCATGTGGATGCATGTTTTGATGTCACCTGCATTTGCTGGTAATAGAGGAAGTACAATACAAGAAATGAGTCTGTCAACCACCGGAATGGTTCTGTCTCGAATGGGAATCAGTGGTGCAACGTTCAAAGGTTCAAGTTCCATGTTGACTAAAGCTTTTTGGCCTTCTAGCCTTTCCCTTCTCAACAGTCTGATGGTTCTTTCAATTTTCGGGTCAAGCGGTCGGAGTTCAAAGCTTCTAGTTCGTCTCATAAAGTTTATGAGAACCTGAAACACATGAAAACAAAAACAATAAGTAAAAAGAAATTAGATACAAGTAAAAGTATCTAACCTCTATACTAATAGTGAAAGATAATTAAGTCCCCGACAACGGCACCAAAAACTTGACCGGTGCGTAATCACACGCGTATAACGCAAGCGCACGTATCGTTCAAGTAGTATAAAAAGTATCGAACCCACGATGACTTAATACCTAAGCTATTAATTTTATGAGGTCAAATGATTACTAGTATCTAACAGGTTATTTGATAGATTTGAAATCGTGACGATTCTAAATTAAAAAAATAAGTAAATAAAATTGTTCGAAAGTAGGTTTAAGAAAATTCAATGTTAAAAACTATCTAGGGTTGTGATTTCTTCCAATATCATTTTAAAGATGAAGTGGTTATCTTATAGTTGGGTAAAATATTGATTTATTAACCTGGAACACTAAATTATGTAAAAGCCTCTTCCGATGGTCAACTACAAATATCCAGTATAATCCAATTGAACCATATGTCTTTGTCAACCAAATTACCTGGATTCATTAAGATTAAGTTCCAATTATGGCTACCCCCGCCCGACAGGTATATTCCTATCATGTAAGGAAATCTATTAAAGGGTTATCTATCCTCAAGGAAGATCATGGGCTATTGAGTCTAAGGTCTTAAACTTAAAATCCCTATGTCTAGTTCATTTTAAGTTTACCAGTTCATTTTTATTAATGGACAGTTAATAAAAAGCATTAAGATTAAGACTCAATAAATAAACCTTTATATTACCCAAACTATAATTTAACCCCTTATAAACCGGTGATATTGGATTTCATCACAACCCCAGATAACTGGCTTAGTTACAACACATATTTACAAGTAGTAAAAAAATAAAAGACATAAAGTAAAATACTAAAAATTAAATACTGAAAGTAAATTGTTGAAAAGTAAATAAAGTAAAAGTAAAAGTAAAAACTAAAAACTAAAAACTAAAAACTAAAAAAAAAATTAAAAGTAAATTACTGAAAGTAAATTGCTGAAATTAAATAAAGTAAAAGTACAATAAAAGAAAATGCTGGGGTTAGAGGATCAACTTTTATTACTACTATTTTAGATATCTCCCTTTATATAATATATTAACTTTGCGTGATAATTACCAACCAGCCATATAGGCGGTATCCTGATTAAATCAAATTAATAATTAATTACCAACCGACCAACCAGGCGGTATCCATACTTAGTCAGGTTAAAACCAATTTATAATTAATTTCCAGCCGGCCAATATATCGGTATCCTCATTAATTCAGGTTTTAAATAGTTTATATTTTATATTTAAGGGAGATTAATCTAGATAGCAATAATAAAAGCTTTAACTTTTACCCCAGTAAGGGGGAGTTACCTCCTCATTAGTTGAAAAATAAAAACTGCAAAAGTAAAGAAAGAAAAGGTTTGTGCGTAAAAGTAAATTGCGGAAAGTAAAAACTGAAAAGTAAAGAAAAGAAAGTGCGAAAGCAGAAACTAATTACTGGAAGCTGTAAATAAACAAACAAGATGCAATCTTCTTATTTATTCATTAGGAATTTTCAAAGAAGAAAGTATGAATTTTACAAATGAAATGGCTTGGTATTATAGGCAAAATTTTGCCTCCATCAAATCATCCATCAAAATCTCCACCAAATCCATTATTAATTTCTCCACTAATTACTCCACCAAATCCATAATTGCTCCACTAATTGCTTATCTTGTTTGGTGGTGATTTGATAATTTTTATTAATTATTTATTAATTTATATTTTGCTTTGAAAATGATTGATAATGACTTTAATAATTACACATCACACACTTCTGGATGGTTCATCAATTTTGGTCATGAACTCTTCAGAGTTCGAAAATATTTTATCTTTCAAAGTTGTAGAGCTTTGCGTCTTCTTTAATCTGGCACTTGAATCAGCTCAATCCGATATCTGAGTAAACAGTTATGCCCAAAATACGACAGATGCGCAAAACTAGAATTTCCAAAACTGCACTTCATCAAAACGCCCTTTCAAGTTTCCAATCTCCAAAATTAATATATAAAGTCCAATAATTGCCCTTATTTGAACCATATTTCATCCTAAATGATTTCATTGAGACCCGATTTTATTTTATCTACAAAATAAGCTAAAACACATCAAAACGTTCATCAAACCCGAGAAACTAAACAAAATATTAAGTTAAAGGGGCGGTAAATATTGATATATTTTCCGCTCATCAATAAGTCAAGTCTTTTCTACAATGGTCAACATCTGATGCTACACACTAAGTAATAAATTAATTTTATTACTCGGGATCATAGAAAATATATTCTATCAAATAGAATACAATATTCTATTAAATAGAATAAATGATAAATTTTTACTTGTACCTCCGAGGCGCAAGTACTTTCAATTATATAACCATTATACAAAAGAAATATTTGAATCTCAAACTTTTCAAGATTTCAATTTTCTATTTATATATATCATATATGTAACTGTAGAAACTAATGGAACCTTAAAATGATGAATTAGAGTTACTATAACATATCTCCAAGAGCATTGAAACTAATTCGGCAACACTCAATATCAAACAAATCAAATCATATAAGATTTGATTACCCCCACTAACCAATTTCATCACAATGGAATTGTAGAAGAATAGTATTGAGTAAGAATCATATTCATTGAATAATCTTAGAACTAATTGCCAAAAATTCATATGTTTCATCGTATCAAACATCTTTGAACAATTCAAAGACTCACGATGAATTTAAAGATACAGTTTTCAAAACTTCAGATCGAATATCTTTGAACCAGTCAAAATATTTGTTGTGATATTTTATATCGTACCGCAAGTTTACGGTGTCAAGTTTTAGTATAAATCAGTGAAAGAGTGTCGAACCCACAGGGATTGCGTTAACTCGCACTAAGTACTACAATTGATAATCCTAACTTTATTTAGAAAATAAATAATAAAGATTTTTAATAAATAAATAAAATATAAAAATACTTAGATAGGAGGAACTAATACGATAGAGATTTTGGATCCTGATTTCACCTAGCTGTCTCCTATGTATTTATCATGCCAATTAATATTTGTTCGGTTATATTATTTATAAGTCAAGATCCTAAAATATTCACTCCCCCTCTCGAGTGCCGAGTGAAAATATTATCAACTATAAACTTTGATATCTCTATAAAAATCCAATAGTTAACAACTCATTACGATTTGTGATTCTATTTTAACAACTTCAAAGGACTACAGATTCTATCGAACTCTATAAAATCCTAGATTATATTCTCTCGATCTATTCAAAATCCCCTCTCTCGAGTGATCGACTCTAAACATTCATCATCTTCAATTGTGGCCAGCAATCAAGAAGCATTAAACTCAAAAGAATATAAATAATTAATAAAACTTCATTACAAAACTGATAAACAAAATACAAGGTTCAAGCATCAATTACAATCGTTCTCCAAAATTAAGGAGTAAATTCATGACAAAAGATAAAACAATAAATAATCAAGCCACGAATCTAATGGAAATCATTAGAGTTTTAAGAAAGAAATAAGAAGATAAAACCCGAATTGAATCTCTTCCTCTCCGGATATTAAAGCCTTTGTCTCCTCTTGTCGCTCTTCAATCCTCTCCTTGGATCTCTAAAAATATGTATTTCGTGTTTTGCGCAGTGTATTAGCCTCTCTTTGAGTGTTGGATGTAATGTTATATTTATAGTTGAGGCTGGGAATCTTTGGGTGTCATTAGGATTATTAAAAACCCTAAAATCCACGTTCTTGTACGCGTCTGGCTTCCCCGCAGCGCCGCGGCTCTACTAATTGGCGCCGCAGCGCCAATCTTTCTGGAAATTGTATGAGGAGTTTGAGGCGCCAGGATTTTGCCTTGAATATGGCGTCGCGGCGCCGTTGTATCTCATTTAATCAACATTGGCGCCATGGCCTCTGTGAATTATATATGATTTTGGCGCCATGGCGCCTGATGATTTGTCAATGCTCCCGTGCTCGTCCTGTGTTCCCGAAACTTCCCAAAACATGTGCAATTATTCCCCGATACGCTCCTACAAATAAAACATAAATTAAATTATAAATGATATTAAATATCTCGAATTATAACAAAATAATAAGATAAAGATATTGGAATAAGTAGGTATAAACCACACGTATCAAACACCCCCAAACTTAAGGTTTGCTAGTCCCGAGCAAAAGATAAATAAAAACTAAATTCTAATAAACAATTAAAAATAACTAAGCCACTTTCGTAGGGATCACGATTGCATTTAGCATATGCAACAAGCCTTTAAACCCCTAGGCGACCCTAGTGGACGAGTTATAGTCTCGTGAGGGCTTACAGCGACGACACCCACAAACGTCATTCACACACAATCATGCAAAAATTTAAACAAATAACCAAAGATTGTCCCGATAGTTGCACATAAAATTTTCCTCAAAGAAAGCTTATAAATGAAATTAGAGAAGCTTCAAAGTATGCAATTGCAACTCGAATCCAAATTCTTGAATAAATTATCTAAGCTAGACTCACGGTGTGTGTGTGTGTGTAAAGGTTCATTCACAGCTTGATTCCTAAGTAAGCCAACTCAATGATTTCGTTTAGAAATTAGAATTGATGGGTCAAACCAACCTAGATATCTCAATTATGCTCTGTAATTGCTTTATTTCGTGTTCGGTATGGTATGGTTTTTCTTTTCTTTTCTTGTCCCTTTTTCTTTTCTCATTTTGCACTCATTTTTTTTTTCAACTCACCTACCCTTTAAGGTAGCATTTCTCCTCATGGTGGTCCTAATACTCGCCCATGGGTAGCTTCACGCTTATCGGTTATAGGTGGTTTATTTTCTTTCTTTAGAGACATTTTTCTTCTTAGCTATACCATACTTCATAACAATAGCAAATCAAGATAGATATCTAAGCAAACGGTCATTCATCGACATGCAATTTCTTCAACTGATCACCTTGTCAACTACTTAAGTTTTACTGCTAAAAACCTATTTTTAAGTGCTTATGAGTCTAACATAGATCAGTTATTCAAGGCATTGGATAAAAATAAATCGGACACTTATCGTTTCTAAAATTTCACCTATAAACAAACAATATCATTATAGGATTTATGCTTTACTATCAAAGACAAAAACAAATTTTTTTTTTTTTTATAAATTTAAAACAATAACTAAATAGCAGTAAACAACATGCACACAACCCCAAACTTAAAATTTGCATTGTCCTCAATGTAAGATAAATATCAAGAGCAAGAGTGAGGAACAACACTACCGTGCATGGAGTTGATCAGACTCTTACTGCTTGGAATTTGGTTGCGCGGGCGTTGTGTGTCTCGTGCTACCTGCATAAATAACATGCAAATAAATAAATAGCACACAATAAAATAAAAATAAAAAGTAAAGAAAAAAATAATAAAAGAAATGCAAGGGTTGCCTCCCCGCTAGCGCTAAGTTTAACGTCTTCAGCCAGACGCAACCACCCAAATGGTTATGGTGGCTTAAAAGTAGTGAACCGGGTAATCTCATCTGTTTTCTTCTTTGGTATCCACCGGTTCTTATGACATGAAAAAGATAGCTTGGTAGGCTGTGGTGATTTATCCATAGATGGTCCCCCATGATGTATGTAGATTTTCTCTCAATTGGAAATTCAGGACTGCACATTCGGCAAAATTGGCTCGGCTTTCTTTTTAATCTTCCAGGAATTATCTCTAAGTGAGAACTGGCCTTTCTTTTCCTCTTTTTACGACCCTTTGGGAGTGGTTTCGAGTTTAGCTGCAGAGAACTTTCCTTTATGCATGGCTGCATTATGCTCATAGGCTGTTGAAATACTGATTCACCCTGTCTGGTTTCAACTCATTTTTCTACTGTATCTATCATGTGACAGTCTGCATCACCTTGAGAACTCGACATGGCTCTGAAAACACTGAAGGTGATTTCTTCATATTGACCTCTCATTATCAATTCACCTTGTTCTCTTCTTCTATTACTGTTTCCTCATGAAATACCATTTCATTTTCTTTACTGCCTAAGTCCTGAGAGGTGTCTTTAAACTCTTTTCCGCTCCTACAGGTTCTAATTTGACATTGCTCATTGGGGTTGACTTCAGTATCACTCGGAAAATCCCATGTCTGTTGATTGGCCATGGAAGAAGCAAGCAACCCAATTTGTGCTTCTAAAGATTTCATATTTGCCTCTATATGCCCATTAGTGTTTCGATATTATCCAGCATTGACTCATTCTTCTCAAACCTCTCTGAAGCTGTAGCTACAAACGTGATCATGAGGTCTTCTAAGGAAGGTTTCTGCTCAGCTTTTGGATAATTGAAGCCATGAGGAGGTTGCAAAATGTTCTCCATATCAGCATATGAGAATTTCGGATGATAATAATAGGCATATGACTGCCTCTACCGTTGTTGAAGTTCCAATTGTTCACATACTGTACTTGTTCAAATCCTGCTCCCCTGTTGGATAAAAACATTCCATTAGCAGAAACAACTTCAATAGACGGTTGACCATTTGATTTATCAATACTGCTAGATGAGTCGTGAAGGACGATACTTGAGCTATCAGTGCACTAACAGGATCTGCCATTACTTCTTTTTCAACTCTCATCGTACGAAAAAAAAAAATATAAAAAAATATATATATAAAACAAAAACAAAATAAAATACAATAATAAAAAAAAGAAATAAAAACAAAAACAAAAATAAAAATAAAAATAAAAATAAAAATAAAAATAAAAATAAAAATAAAACTTAAGATAAAAATAAAGAAGAATAAAAATAAAAATAAAAATAAAAATAAAAATCTAAATTAAAGCTAAGACTACTTGGTAGTAGTATCAATGTGAATTAAACAAACAATCCCCGGCAACGGCGCCAAAAACTTGTTGTGATATTTTATATCGTACCGCAAGTGTACGGTGTCAAGTTTTAGTATAAATCAGTGAAAGAGTGTCGAACCCACAGGGATTGCGTTAACTCGCACTAAGTACTACAATTGATAATCCTAACTTTATTTAAAAAATAAATAATAAAGATTTTTAATAAATAAATAAAATATAAAAATACTTAGATAAGAGGAACTAATACGATAGAGATTTTGGATCCTGATTTCACCTAGCTGTCTCCTATGTATTTATCATGCCAATTAATATTTGTTCGGTTATATTATTTATAAGTCAAGATCCTAAAATATTCACTCCCCCTCTCGAGTGCCGAGTGAAAATATTATCAACTATAGACTTCGATATCTCTATAAAAATCCAATAGTTAACAACTCATTACGATTTGTGATTCTATTTTAACGACTTCAAAGGACTACAGATTCTCTCGAACTCTATAAATCCTAGGTTATATTCTCTAGATCTATTCAAAATCCCCTCTCTCGAGTGATCGACTCTAAACATTCATCATCTTCAATTGTGGCCAGCAATTAAGAAGCATTAACTCAAAAGAATATAAATAATTAATAAAACTTCATTACAAAACTGATAAACAAAATACAAGGTTCAAGCATCAATTACAATCGTTCTCCAAAATTAAGGAGTAAATTCATGACAAAAGATAAAACAATAAATAATCAAGCCACGAATCTAATGGAAATCATTAGAGTTTTAAGAAAGAAATAAGAAATAAAAACCCGAATTGAATCTCTTCCTCTCCGGATATTAAAGCCTTTGTCTCCTCTTGTCGCTCTTCAATCCTCTCCTTGGATCTCTAAAAAATATTTCGTGTTTTGCGCAGTGTATTAGCCTCTCTTTGAGTGTTGGATGTAATGTTATATTTATAGTTGAGGCTGGGAATCTTTGGGTGTCATTAGGATATTAAAAACCCTAAAATCCACGTTCTTGTACGCGTCTGGCTTCCCCGCAGCGCGCGCGGCTCTACTAATTGGCGCCGCGGCGCCAATCTTTCTGGAAATTGTATGAGGAGTTTGAGGCGCCGCGGCGCCAGGATTTTGCCTTGAATATGGCGTCGCGGCGCCGTTGTATCTCATTTAATCAACATTGGCGCCAATGTTTACATATGTGAGTGGCGCCATGGCCTCTGTGAATTATATATGATTTTGGCGCCATGGCGCCTGATGATTTGTCAATGCTCCCGTGCTCGTCCTGTGTTCCCGAAACTTCCCAAAACACGTGCAATTATTCCCCGATCCGCTCCTACAAATAAAACATAAATTAAATTATAAATGATATTAAATATCTCGAATTATAACAAAATAATAAGCTAAAGATATTGGAATAAGTAGGTATAAACCACATGTATCAATATTCTATCTGCATTTCATCATAAACATGCAAGTAAGTCATGACAACTTATTGACTAAGTTACGAAGTTAAGAAAACTACCTTAAGTAATTTACAACTTATTAAACTACATACATATAATGTATCAGTTTAATAAATATTATGATCCAATGACAATCATTGGTTAAATGAGATTTAATCACATTCCTGAATTCAATATTCATTAAATGGATAAGGATATGTGGTGTGATCTCGTATCAAACCATCATTTACTATACGGAATAAGCAAATAATGCTTAAGTGATAAAATCTCATAAAGCATTGTTCTAAGTTATTTACTTAACCGAATATTTTTCTTAATATTTATTTCTTCGTTAATGACACTACTAGTCGTATTAAAATAGGTAACAACTGTTTGTAAAGAACATGTAACTATCCAATAGTCACAAGTTCTGATATCAAATATCAAAACAATCATTCAACAATATTTAAAATAATTAAAGTGGAAATCCGGTATCCAATTCCTATAGTTGTTGTATTGTGATAATCGATATTTTCTACACATAACTATACATATCTCTTTTTTTTAGCTTTATAGTTTTCCTTTAACTATTCACAACAATTGTAAATAATTGATTAGCAAACTATATCGGACACATTACCACTAAAGGTCACTAAAGCCAAGAAACGTCATTATCAGATAAACAAATACCTAATGGCGCTTTCTTAATGCTAGTGAAGAATAGGGGTGAGTAAAACAGGTTTCGGTTCCGGTTCCGCATGGAACCGGAACCTACCCCGAAAAAATCGGTTCCTAACTAAGTGAAACCGGAACCTACCCAATTAAATAGGGTACCCTGTTATTCGGTTCCGGTCCGGTTCCGAATTACCCTATTTTTTTTCACGTTTGATTGCTACCCAATAATTTTTATATTTTTTTTTTGTTTAAATAAAGATATGATGACTGTATTATGTTTACTTGTTTAGATGTATCTATTTTTAGTTTTTATGTGTTAATTTATTGAGACAAGAATTTGGAAGGTGTAATTGCATGCAACAGGAAAGACCGAAAGATGTTACAGCTGCAGCTATGAGGGCTTGCAGGGATGCCATATCTTCCAAAGTTCCAATTCTATTCCAACATTTAGGAGAGGTATATCCTTGTGGATATTTCTGTTTATTTTGGTTCTTTTTATTGATTTGTGTATAAATAAATGTGTAATTTGAGTTTCATTAGATATATAGTGTGAGATTGGAAGAATGTGATTTTGGTTTTTGTAAGCTGTAATGGTGAAAGTAGTTGAGAGAACATTAGACATGCAGATGAGAACATTAGAATAAATTTTGATTAAATTGTGCATGCGCATGAGTGCCAATGAGAGAATTAGACATGTCTATTCCAACATAGTAGTAATTGATCAAACAAGCAGTAACATAAAATATCAAACAAATTTAGACACAAAACTGAAATTTAAATTCCTGAAAAATTAGTGGTTGTTCATATTACAATAAATTATGAATACAACAGTAGCATAAAACATCAAACAAGCAACAGCAACAGGCCAACAGCTAGTAGCAGAAAACAGCAGCAGCAACAGCAGCAATAGCAGAACAGTAAAAAACAACAATATTTCATCATCTGTATCAGGCACATAAAGTATAAACATATTAAAAGAAATCTGAAAAATAGGCCAAACAACATACATTTTGATACATAAATGAGGAACTACAATAGTAAAGAAATGACTCACTTATAATATGTCATCATCTGTATCAGCATTGATATCACTATCAATAATATCATTATCATCTGCAATCGTCAACCCACTCGCTTCTGTTACAAATATTAAATAATAGCTAGTTAGTGTATGAATATAATTAAAAGTACAGAAACATAAAACATAATTCCTTACCCGCATCGTATTTTTCTGCATCTTCCATTAGTTCCTCAATATTTATTGGTGTTGGTGCACTCCTTAACCAATCTTGAGTACATATCAAAGATTTAAAAACTTTTGGAGTTAAACAACTGCGAAATGGATCAAGAACACGACCAGATGTACCTGAAAGTCGATTCTGAAGCTACAGTGGAAACGGGAATCGCCAACACATCTCTTGCAATTTGAGAAAGAATCTTGTACTTGAATCTATTACTCTTCCACCAACCTAAGATATCAAGATCTTTCCAACCATCTTCACAAGCTTCTTCAAAGTACTTTTCTAACTCAGATTTAGGCTCCACATCTTGTTCATCTCTTATAAACCTCATCAATTCATCTTGAATATATGTCATCGTTATTACCACCATCACAACCAGACTCTTCCATCATACTTGAGGTTTGAGATAAATGACTTATACTTATTTCATAACTTCTGTTGTTACCACCTTTATTATAAAACTCAAATAAACGTTGCAAAACACTCTTCAAGTTTTCACATTTTTCCGTGACTTTTGTACTATCATTACCAAAAAGTCTCTTATAAAAAAACTTAGCCATATACATCTTATATCTAGGATCCAATACAGCAGCTATTAAAACCATAAAGTTTGTCTTATCAACATTTCCATAGTACTTATCAAACTTTTCTTTCATTTTACGACACATACTTTTAACATAAGGATCTGATTCATTTGCCCATTCATTCATGCAAGTGAGGATAGCAAAAATATCATGAACATAAGCATTAGATGTGACATACAAATATCCTGATAATTTTTTAGTGACAACATAGAATTTTTTTAAAAATCTTGCCAAAACCTTGGAATTTTGCCAATCTTCCCAAGTGGGAACACCATCATCACTCTCAAGTTCAGTCCTATAGGTAACATCTTCATCATCCATCCTATCAAATGATTTTTAAAATACAAGAGCCGCCTCTAGCATTAAGTAAGTGGAGTTCCACCTAGTTGACACATCAAGACAAACTTTACAACTACTAGATATTCTTTCTCTCTCAACACACACTTTAAATTGATGGGCTCTAGCTGGAGAACTTCGCACATATCTAACTGCACTATGAATTCGACTTATAGATTGTTTAATTTCAACAAGTCCATCCTTAACAATCAAGTTCAAAATATGAGCAACACATCTCATATGAAGAAAGTCTCCACCCATAACTAAGTTTGGAAGTCTACCCTTCAAATACGTAATTGGGACATCATTAGAACTAGCATTGTCTACTGTAACCGTAGACACTTTATCATCAATACCCCATTCTTGAATACATGCTTCTACCATTTTCCCTATATCTTTCCCTTTATGACTAGGTATTTCAACAAAACTCAAAATTCTTTTGTGCAACTTCCAATCATTATCAATAAAATGAGATGTGAGACACAAATAACTTAGAGTTTGTACAGAAGTCCAAATATCTGTCGTCAAAGCTACTCTTGTATTTAAGGACTTTAAGCATTCTCGCAAGCTAGTCTTCTCACTAACATACACTTTCATGCAATCTCTAGCAATAGTAAAGCGAGAAACAAATTTAAACCAAGGTTGTAAGGCATGCACAAACTCTCTAAAACCATCACACTCTACTATAATAAAAGGCAACTCATCTTTTATAATACACCTAGAAAGCATTATCCTTACTATAATAAAAGGCAACTCATCTTTTATAATACACCTAGAAAGCATTATCCTACATTACTCTTGATCAAATTTCCATGTGGCAAGATTATTAGGTTCATTGATACCACACGTCTTGCTTGAAAGTTGTTTTTGCTTCTTATCTATATTGTGAGGATAACTAGTGTATCTTTTAAGATGTTTTTTCATCGAAGAAGTACCTGATGTCACTTTGTAAGTCAAAACTTTTCCGCAATAATTGCATTTTGTATATTCACATGTCCCAGTATCAAGATTAAGCAAACTCTCAAAATGATCCCACATATGGGACGCATTTTTGCGAACTCGAGATAACTTTGAAATAGCGTGACTGCCATCATTATCATCCATTTTTTATAGCTGGGAAAAAATTACAACATGATTAATAATGGTGACTAACTGACAACTTCAACTTTAAGTGGGTGAGGATATGACAAGTGTTGTCAATTCTGAATAATTATTTATAGGTTTTCGTTATAGGTGTTGGGTTGAGAGATATGACAAGTGTTAGTTCATGAGAGTTTCAAGAAGTAACGTCCTAAGAGAGAATGAGACTTTGTCTTGGCATTCTAAGGCAGATTAATGTATCATTACACCAAGAGTCATCTGAATTTGTACAAATTTAATTAAAATTTGTATAGAAGTCAACACAATTTATTTTACCATAGGCACATCCCACATTTTTGTTGTTGTTGTTGTAGTTGTATTAATGTCTCATATCAATTTGTATGGATTATTATTTATTTTTTTGTTGTTGAAGATTATAGAGTTAAATTGTACTTTTAGTTATTTTTGTCTCATTTCTGCTTATAAAGTTTCCCAAGTGAAATTGATATAACAGGTAGAAAATTAGAAATTTTTGTTAGCAGGTTCACATTTCACAATGCTAAAGTACAAGAAAATAACAGTCATATGGATTCTAATATTTGTTATACAAGCATGCATTTTCCCAGGAATTTTAAGAACATAAATATCATCAGCCAGACAGCCATGCACTTCCAAAAAAAAAATCTTTCAAGAACAGGACATGAACAACTAAAAAAAAAAACTTGCTTGGACTAAGAAGACGGCATGTCACCTAGAAAAATCAACTTTGAATGAGAACATTCTTAAACCTCAATCCATTCATTTTCCAAAGACTCACAACGAATCAATTAATCAAAATCAATTTCAAAATATAAAACAAACACTCAACAGTAAGTTGAAAAAAGAAAGAAACAACAAAAGCAAAAGCGGGTACCTGACACCTGCTGCAGAATAGAATCAAGTCAGAGGCAAAAGAGGGATACCCTAGCCTGGCCTTGAGAGTTGAGAAGAGAAATCAGATCAGATGTTTTAGATCTAGGGTTGGGTTGTTGGTTGCTGGGCGAAGTGAGTTAGTGAAAATGAGAGAGATACTGAGATGTTTTAGATTTAGGGTTGGGGAAGTGACTTTAGTCACTTTAATAATTGGAAAAAACGACGACGTTTCAATGCTGTAATGGGTATAAAATCGGGTCTAAAACTGGTTCCTAATTCGATTATATAATCGGGTCCAAAATCAGGTCCAAAACCGGTTCCTAATTCGGGTATTTAGAACGGGTCTCAAATGCGATTCCGGTTCCGGTTCTATGGTCCGGTTCCGGTTCCCATCATTCTGGAACCGGAACCGGACCGGTTAAAATCGGTTCCTTATATTTGGAACCGGAACCGGACCGGTTACAACCGGTTCCGGTTCCAAACCCGGATTTCCAGTCCGGTTCCAATCGGTTCTGGGTAAACTCGGAACCGATGCTCACCCCTAATGAAGAATCTCGAGACATGAACCAATTCATATCAACCTTTTTTTGCATAAGAAACTATCTCTCTATAGAATTATATCCTAAAACGGATATCTATTTAGATTAACTATTGTGACTTAGTAACTAAGTCACTAATAATCTTGATTTCTCAAGATAATAGGAACAACATTTCCCGATGGTTTAGACTACTTTAACAATATCAAAGCCTACTCTTAATCTAGAACCTATTCTAGAAATCTGCAACCATAAGTTAAGTCAGAAAACTTATATAAAATATGCATGTAGTGGATTAAAAGTTTATTTCTATCTATATAATAGAATAAGGAAAATATAAGCGATAATTTTCATAATATTACACACTTCCTTAGTTATGGATTTTTAATCCAGTAGTGTCTCTCACTACTTTCCGTAATACCATAATCCCCAACGGAAAATGAGAATTCAATAATTAAATCAAATTCAATAATGGGAAGTAGACCCCATGAATATATTTCGACTCACAGCTTTGTCACGTTCTCGCATACATATATTCACAGGTAGACAACTCATTGTCCATCACACTCACTGTGACTCCTAATTTTTGTCCTGACCATTTCTCATTGTGATAGCTTTGGCACGTTCACAGGAGGCGTATCAAGGCTTCACTTGTCAATGAAAAACTCAAGCTACCAATGTAGTCCTGACAGCTTTGGCACGTTCCAAATTTCCACTTTCACTTGAATTTGTCTCTTATCAAATAAGTTCTAATGACGTAAATGAATTACCATCAGGCATAACTGCACAGCTTTGGCACGATACAACTATAACATCAGGAAATCATTCGTATACGTACTGACAAGGCGGACCAAGAAATAAGTATTCCTAATACTAGTCACTTTAATACCTTATTTAATGGGGATTTTCCTATTGTCAAACAATCCGAAATTAATAAAACTAATTCCAAATACATGTGTAAAAAATAATTTGAATTAAATATCATATATCAAGCATGAAAAATGTAATGGAAGTAGGATCAGACTCGCTTCGATATACTTTTATTGGGGTCAGGCCTAAGGAGCAGCGGAAGGGCGCGGTTCGGGCGAAATAGTAACTTTAAAAACTTTAAACTTACCGATTAAATTATTCAAAATCCAATATGAATAATTCATTCATATTTCACATAAACATATTTATTTGATATCAAATAATTGTAGGGGTTTTGGGGAATGGGGCGCAGCGGAAGCGCGAGTTCGGGCAAAATCGTATTTTAAATTTTTTCAAAATACCAAATAAATTATTCAATATCTAATATGAATAATTTATTCATATTTCACATAAATCTATTTATTTAATATCAAATATTAATATAAACATAGTTGAAAATTCGCGAAACTTTTATGAAAATCGATTTTTCGTAAAATGACGCAAAACACTTTTTTGCCGAATCGATCACCCGATACTTATGGAAACTGCCCAGGTCAGCTCCAATAGTTTCGGGGCAGTTCATGGGCTTCCCAAATAGTGACGGATTCACTGTTTGGACAGTCGTCACCCGGTTGGCTCAGAATCCACCATGTAATGCCGTTTTTGGCCGTTTTCGCTTATTTCAAGTCGGAAACACTTTCCGGAAATTGTGCCAACTCCCAAAACACATCCACTACATTCGTAAGACATCAAAAACATCCCAGAATTTCCAGTTTTACCTAATCTGACCAGCAAACCGAAATTCCAAATAAACATGCTTTAAATCCAATTTTTCAAGACTAAATCAATTAATCTCAACACCAATTGAGTCCCACCACACATGAACAACTCTAGAACAATTCTAGGCTAACTTAGAGTGGACCATTAACTCTAGAATGAAAACTCTTTAACAATTGAATAATTTGGAACTTAATTACAATAATTCATTCCAAACACATTTCACACATCATTGCCACTTCCAATTCATCCACCAAACCACAAAGCCCCAAAACATCAGAATATAAGGAACCCTAGAACACTTCTAACAACTCAAGAAACAAGAAACTAAATTACCAAGCTTAGGGGTATGGTAGATTACCTTTAATCCTCCAAATCTTTAGCTATTTTCTTGAGTTTTTCCTTTGATTCTTCATGGAATCTTCAAGCCATTTTTAGAAACCCATTTTAAGGAGCAAAGTCAGTCATGGAGTATTGGAGAAGAAAGAGAAAAAAACAATTTTCTAATTTAAACAGGTGTTGACCGAACTTTGGGTCTTGGGGGGCATTTTTATCCTTCAAAATTTAATCAAATTAAATTAAATAAAAAAAATCAATCTTTATTATTTACCAATCAAAATTGGACAAACAAAGTTTGATTTAACTCATGACAAGTGTCCAAATAATAATTTGGACAAATCCATAACATTTATGGATAAGAATGACTAATTAATTATTGTAATATTTAACAATTAAATATTCAAAAATCAATTAATGAAATTATTATTACATATGTATTTTTATTTACAATATATAACAAATACATATATTTTTGGCATGTGTCAAAATCTCATTTGACAAATAATTAATCTGTATTTAATCGTATTATGTATCAAATATAAATACACAATAATTATTAGCGGACAAAATCCCCTAATTGCATGTGTTATCGTTTATTTGATTAAACGATCCGAATTAACTCAATTAATCCGGAGAATTATTATGAATAATTTGTATTATTCATATCGTGTTGCCCAAGTGCTCAACGAGTACACTTCATATTGTGGGACTTTCTAAGTTTAGGTTTATCCGTCACGAAATCCAATTTCGTGTCCATAATCCACCCACTCATGGATTATGAGGACCACAGATAATCTCACTAAACTATGCAAGTCGAGGTCATAGCATACATATAATACCTCTATCACAGGCCTTCCGTATTACACCTGGGATATAGATAACAACATCAAATCCGTTCGGTATAATACAGTCAACTTTCAATTTACGATCTCTAAATAACACTCGGAACTAGTTTCTGACGTTATACCACGCCCATGGATTTACTAGATCGTAAACACGTGCTGGATGCCTATGCCATGTACACAGGACTGACGGATCCTATCTCGATACGTATAGGATATCACGAGCATCAGTCCACACCCAACGTAAAAGCGGAGGTCTGATCATGAATAGATCATTGACGTGACTGCCATCAAAGTGTGGAGGATAGCTCATATATCCACAGTGGTATCTCAAGGCGAATGACCACTATGCTCGCCCAACTCGAGAAGGTTTCTATCGACGTTGGTGTACTATCTATTAGGAAACCTTTAGTGAGTCATTCAGTGTCTTATCAAATAAACAACTACATGTCTATACGAGTCTCCCGAGACTCATGGTTCACTGGGATAAACCATCGGACCAAGTTACGATATACGACATGTACAATTCTCATCGGAGTTTACTAACCGATCCGTGTTAGTAAATCTTGACCAGGAACTTTATTTAAGGATATACAACTAATAGTGCGCTTTCCAATGTCAATTACAAACTATGTTGTAACTGCGTACTATACTGTAAATCCTAGGGTCTTTGTCTAATATACACGTATCACTGAATCAGATTCAGTTTCAATCTAATCGTAATCAGATATCTAATCGCAATTAGATCGAATAAGAGTATAAAAAGACAATGGTGTTACCGTTAAATTAGTAATATTGTGGAAAATTGAACCGCTCATATTTATGAATCAGACATAAATACGATCCGGATTAGCACTCCGAGCACCAACCCTAACAATAACGACATAAATAATTTAGAAACACCACAAAACTTTTACAAAAAAAATTCCGCAAAAAAAACACAAAACGTGTTTATGTCCGAACCGACCAACCAATACACACGGGGACTACCCAGGTCAGCCCCAACATTACTTAGATAGTTCATCGGCTGTCCAAGCAGTGACCAACTCATTGTTTGGACAGTCTTCACCCGGTAAGCCCGAAACTCACCTGGTAACGCTATTTTTTGTTGTCTTCACGTATTTTCACTCTAAATTAATTTTCGGCATTCATTCCAATGCCCAATACGCATCCAATATATTTAAACATCATAATTTTCATTGCCAAAAATCCATAATTTCTAGGTCTGACCAGGGAGCAAAAATTATCAATTTTCATGCTTTAAATCCATTTTTCTCAACATTAATCATATTAATATTTACACCAATCAAAGCCACCACCAATGAAGAACTCAAGAATAATTATAGGATTTACAAGAGTGGTCATAACACTATAGAATGGAAACAAGTCATCAAATGATAAAATTGAATTAATATTACACTAATATTATTCAATCTAACTTCACACATGCATCTAGTCTCCAAATCAAAAAGACCCAAAATCTAAGAAAGAAAGAAACCTTAGAACGATTCTAGATACTCAAGAACAAGAAACAAACTTTCTAAGTTTAAGAATATTAAAGATTACCTCACAAACTCCTAATTTCCTTAAGCTTTCTTCTTGATTTGATAATTTTCTCTCAAAACTATTTTGGAGCCTCTCTAATAGAGATAATTTGGCCAAGGCTTGTAATGAAAGAGAGAACAAATTTTCACTTTATATAATAGGGTTGGCCGAACCTTGGGTGGCAAAAAGGTCATTTAATAATTCATTTAATCAAAAATAAATATCAAGCCAAGAGTCATCAAATCCAATTTGATAACTATTACCTTCAAACAAAAAATATAAATCAGTCAAATATTTACATTTTAATCATTTCCAAATTTAAATATCAACTTAGATATTTTATATTTCAATTATTTTAATATTTAACAATTAAATAATTAAATAATTACTTAAATACAAATATCTAAATATATGTATTTTATTTACTTTAAATAATCCAAATACATATATCAATGATATGTGTCAAATATCTCTTTTGAAAATTGATTAATTTGTATTTATTAAAATCATATATTAAGTAAAATACACATTAATTAGGAAATGATTGAAAAGCCCTTGAAAAGCCCCTTATGCACGAATTTTTCATTTTACCGTTAAACGATTCGAATTAACTTATTTAATCTGATGAAGTATTATGAATAATCTGTATTATTCATAATACGTTGCCCAAGTGCTCAACGAGTACACTTCATATTGTGGGACTCTCTAAGTTTTGGTTTATCTGTCACGAAATCAAATTTCATGTCCATAATTCACCCACTCATAAATTATGACGACCACGGATAATCTCACTAAACTATGCAAATCGATATCATTGCATATGTATAATCCCTCTGTCACATGCTATCAATATTATACCGGGGATATAGAAAGGAACGTCAAATCCCTGGAGTATAATATAGTCGACTTACAAATATACGATCTCTAAATAACAATCTGAACTCCTTCTGAAGTATACTAGGGCCACAGATTTACTAGATCGCAAATACGTACATGATACTTATGCCTTGTACATAAGACGGCCATATTCTATCTGATACTCACAGGATATCATGAGCACGGGTCCACAACTAACGAGTAGCGGAGGTCTGATGTATATAGATCGGTGACGTGACTCCCATCAAAGTGTAGAGGATATCTCATATATCCATAGTGGTATCGCAAGTCAAAGGACCACTATACTACTCGACTCGAGAAGATTCTCGTTGATGATAGTGTCTTATCTATTATCAAATCTTCGGAGAGTCATTCAGTGTTTATCAAATAAACACCTACATTCTCCTGATAATCATGGTTTATTGGGATAAACCATCGGACCAAGTCTCGATATACGACATGTACTACTCTCGACAGATTTTACTAATTGACCCGTGTTAGTAAATCTTGACCAGGAACTTTATTTGAGAATATACAACTTATAGTGACATTTTCCAATGTCAATTACAAACTACGTTGTAACAGTGCACTACGTTGTAAATCATGAGTCTTTGTCTAATATATATACATATCACTAAATCAGATTTAGTTTCAATCTAATATTTATTAGATCAAATACGTATG
Organism: Zanthoxylum bungeanum; assembly: GCA_019454045.1. NCBI lineage: Eukaryota > Viridiplantae > Streptophyta > Magnoliopsida > Sapindales > Rutaceae > Zanthoxylum > Zanthoxylum bungeanum. Next base: position 139,193 of record SKCR01039674.1, read on the forward strand.
TAAAAAAAAGAGGTGCAACCATATATATGTAATATTATGGAAAAATATATTGCTAATATTCATGAATCGAATATAAATATGATCTGGATTGGCGCTCTGAGCACCAACCCTAACAATACCCCTCTAATTATTTTTACTTTAAGTACCATTGATTCTCTAATGAATAATTTACTCATAACTATTATAAATGTTAATCTTTCTATTTACAATACAAAAAATTGAACGCTCTAATCATTCAGTTACCGAATCAACCCTTAAGGAATATACTCCTCGACTTCTTGCGAGAAGGAGTGAACTCCACATATATGTAAAACATCCCCAGCTACACACCAAACCATATCCCCAAAGTACGCAGCTATTGATCGAGATTGCTACACCAACCTCACCTTTGTAAATTAAAGGATATAGTTTGTCATGAAGGAGTTCGCAGTACACTCAAGATTCAGATCAATCTATATATGACCGTTTAGTATACTGAAATCAATTTCTTTATTTAACGAATATTATAAGAAATTCATTTTCATATGGGTCCAGTCTTATATGATCACATCATACAAGGTGCCTCTATTCTCATGTCACCACATGGATGATCCCGGTTCAATGAAACCATATAATTATAGAATAGACCGCAGCTATAGATAAACCATAAAAAAATACTCGATTTGTTTGCTCTCTATGGACTATTTTAGATTACTAACTTCTGACTTAAATCCTTTTATGTATGACATTCATACACTAAATCTGAAAGCACATGAGTAATCAAGGGTAAACAAGATAATTTACAGTATGTGATTTAAATCAAATATTTTGATAAATGAATAATACATCTTTTATTTCATAATAAATAATCCTATTTATATTACATGAAGCTTTAGGGAATATATTCCAACAATCTCCCACTTGCACTAGAGCAAATGAGACATGTCATGTAATCCTAGACCCTCTAGGTGACCTTCAAACAATTTAGCCGACAAGGTCTTTGTAAACGAATCAGCAAAGTTCTTTGCAGATGCAATATTCGTGACAGAAATGTCTCATCTCTACATTATCTCCCTTATGAGATGATATTTTCTCTCTGTGCTTTCCACTTTTATGGCTTCTTGGTTCTTTGGAGTTTGCCACTACACCACTATTATTGCAGTAAAGTGTTAGTGGTTTATCCATATCTGGAACAACGTCCAGATCTCCCAAGAATTTCCGGATCTGACTACTTCCTTAGCTATTTCACAAACTGCTACATATTCAGCCTCCATGATAGAGTCAGTAATACAAGATTACTTTATGCTCCTCCACACAATGGTCCAACAACTTAGGGTAAACACTGATCCAAATGTTGATTTCCCAAAATCAACATCCGTCTAAAAATTAGATTCAGTATATCACCAGAAAATCATATCCTCACAAGAATATACAACCATATAATTTCTCATTCTCTTAAGATACTTGATAATATGTTTTACAACCACCCAATGATCTAATCATTAGATTGAAAGCTACTGATTACTACTACTGTAAATTAGGTGTATGGTCTCGTGCATAACATAACATACATAAGACTACCAACTGCTGAGGCATAAGAGATATGTCTCATTTCCTAAACTCCTTGAAATTTCTTAGGAGACTGTTCTTTAAAAAATAAATTCTATGTTGATAAGGTGAATTACCTTTCTTGGAATTCTGAATCCCAAATCCCATACGGATCTTGTCGATATAGGATGCTTGAGATATAGCTAACTGTTTTCTCTTGCAATCCCAAAGAATTTGCATCTCAAGTACACAACTGGCATCTCCCAATCTTTCATTTGGAATTAGTTAGCTAGCCAGGTTTTCACTTCCAGTAATATTTGTTACATCATTTCTAATGAGTAAAATATCATCGATATGCAAAATGAGAAAAATCACATTTCCGTCAATGACACGCTTGTATACAAAAGGCTCATCGACGTTCAACTCAAAATTATAAAATTTTATCGTGGTATCAAATTTTATGTTCCAAGATCGAGATACTTGCTTGAGTCCATAAATTGACATTTGAAGCTTGCAAATATTTTGCTCTTGACCTTAGGTTATGAAACCCTCTGATTATACCATATAGATACACTTATCAAGAATACCATTAAAGAATACAGTCTTGACGTCCATCTGCCAAATCTAATAATCATAATATACGGCAATGGAGAGAAGAGTGTGGATGGAGCATGGCTACTGGTGAGAAAATTTCCTCATAGTCAACTCTTTCTTTCTGGGTATAACCCTTGGCCACTAGCCTAGCCTAAATGTCTATACCTTCTAATATGTTCCCCTCTTTCTCTTGTAGATCCACTTGTAACCTATGGGTTTTACCCCATCAGGTTGGTCTACAAGTTCCCAGACTGAGTTGGAGTACATAAACTCCATCTCGAGGTTCATGGTTTTGAGCCATTCCTTTTTATCATAATCATCTATTGCACTATGATAGGTCAATGGATCGTCTACATCGCACTAGATACGTCAACTTGTGTCTCTCCAGCTCTTAGATAGTAAGTAGGTTGTCGTACAACCCTCCTACTATGTCTAGGTGGAAAATCATTTAGACATACTTGCATCTGACACTCAAATGTGAATGTGTTATGTCTCTGTCAACAGTTGTTAACGATGATGTACTGATCAAACCAGCAACTAACTCATCGAGTAATATTTTACTTAGGGGTTTGAACTCCCTCATATAGTCATCCTCAAGAAACGTAGTGTTTATCGATACAAATACTTTTTTGATCTTCTGGACTATAAAATAACCCACCCCTAGTTTCCTTAGGATAGCCTATAAATAGGCACACTTGAGAACATGGCTCCATCTTTGAAGTCTTATTCTTCAGCATATGTGCTGGACACCCTCATATGTGAAAATATTGTAAACTAGCTTTACGACCACTTCATAACCTTAAAGGAGTCATAAGAATAGACTTAGATGGAACTACATTCAGGATATACATTGATGTTTGCAATGCATATGCCCATTATAAACTAGGTAATGAACTGTAACTAAACATAGATCTTATCATATCTAGTAAGGTTCGATTTCTCTTACATCATTTTGATGTGGTATTCCTAGTGCTGTGAGTTGGGATATTATCTCATGCTCAACTAAGAATCCCTCGAAATATCTATCAAGGTATTCTCTTCCACAATCCGATCGTAGAGTTTTGATCATTTTACCTAATTGGTTCTCAACCTCAGCACAATACTCTTTGAATTTTTCAAAAGTATCTAACTTGTGCTACATTAGGTAAATGTATCCATATCTAAAATAATCATCAATAAATGTGATGAAACTCCTCGGGCTTTCAAATTCATCAGTCCATAAACATCCAAATGTATTAGCTCAAGTGGTTGACTGATTCTTTTACCTTTTCCAGTAAAAGGTCTCTTGGTCATCTTTCCTTCTAGACATGATTCGCAGAATAGTAAAGTTTCAGGCTTTAACCGATTAAAGCTCCGTTCTTTATCAACCTATCTATCTGGTCAATGCTAATTTGACCAAGTCAAATGTAACGATCGATAGTTTTTACTATTGCCTATAGTGATAATGTTACGTACGGGACGGAGGCACATAAAAATAAATTATAATGGGACTCAAATATGCTCATGGAATGACTTTGGGGATGATGGATAAATTTCTTGAAGTCTCGGGACGAGACTGTACCGTGTTTCCTTTGGACTGCCCATGGTATTTGGGGCGTAACATTTTCATACGATCTCCGATTTTTATTAATTTTATATTGTCGGAAAGTTGGGATCGAGACCTAAAACATTCACGTTGAACAGTTTCCCAAATTTGAACCCGAAACTGGTCAAAAATGCAAGATAAAATATGGATGAATAGTGATGTCGGGTCTAATTAAAAGATTCTCAAACTATCCATAAATTTCTACACTTTTCTTCAAAATTCCAAATATCAATAGACCCCACTATATAAAGGTTCCACTATTCACTAATTCACAAAAAGAAAAAAAAAATAAAATGAAAAAGAGAAGAAGATGTTAGGGTTGGTGCTCAGAGTGCCAATCCGGATCGTATTTATATCTGATTCATAAATACGAGCAATTATATTTTCCATAATATTACTTAATTTAATGGTAGCACCCTTATCTTTTATACACTTATTCGATCTAATTGCGATTAGATATCTTATTACGATTAGATCGAAACTGAATCTGGTTCAGTGATACGTGTATATTAGACAAAGACCCTAGGATTTACAGTATAGTGCGCAGTTACAACGTAGTTTGTAATTGAAATTGGGAAGCGCACTATTAGTTGTATATCCTTAAATAAAGTTCATGGTCAAGATTTGGTAACATGGGTTGGTTAGTAAAATCCGCTGAGACCAGTAGATGTCGTATATCGTGAGTTGGTCCGCTGGTTTATCCCAGTGAACCATGAGTCTCAGGAGACGCGTATAGATATGTAGGTGTTTATTTGATAAGACACTGAACGACTCACATAAGGTTTCCTAATAGATGGTACACCAACGTCAATAGGAACCTTCTCGAGTTGAGCGAGCATAGTGGTCCTTCGACTTGAGATACCACAGTGGGATATATGTGTTATCCTCCACACTTTGATGGCATTCACGTCAATGATCTAGTCATGATCAAACCTTTGCCTATTCGTTGGGTGTGGACTGATGCTCATGATATCCAGTGCGTATCGAGACAAGATCCGTCAGTCCCGTGTACAGAGCATAGGCATTTATCATGTGTTTACGATCTAGTAAATCCATGGCCGTGGTAAACTTAGGAAATCAGTTTCGAGCATTATTTGGAGATCGTAAATTAAAAATCGATTGTATTATATAGAGCAGATTTGATGTTGTCATCTATATCCCAGGTATAATACGGATGGCCTGTGACGGAGGGATTATACGTATGCTTTGACCTCGGCTTGTATAGTTTAGCGAGATTATTCGTGGTCATCATAATCCATGAGTGGGTGGATTATAGACACGAAATTGATTTCGTGACGGATAAACCTAAACTTAGAGAGTCTCATAATATGAAGTGTACTCGTTGAGCACTTGGGCAACTCGATATGAATAATACAAATTATTCATAATACTTCACCGGATTAAATGAGTTAATTCGGATCTTTTAATCAGTTAAACGATAACACATGCATTAAGGGATTTTGGCTGATCGTAATTATTGTGTATTTATATTTGATACATAATATGATTAGATAAACATTAATTAATTGTCAAATAAGATTTTGACACGTCATTAATATGTGCATTTTTTATTTAATGTAAATAAAATACATATATAAAATAATTATATTAATTAATTATTTAAATATTTAAATGTTAAATATTTGAATAATTAATTGATAAACTTTTTCATAATTGTTATGAAAAATGTTTAATTATTATTGGTGACACATGACATGATTCAATTAAACTTTATTGTGTGCAAATATATTTGTTATCATAAAGTTTGATTTATTTAAATTGATTAAATTTGAAAAATGACTAAAATACCCCTAAAAGTCGGTTTTGGTCTTCCTTTTATTTTGAATTTTTTTTTGGCTTCATTTTAATCATCCATGGCCTAAAATTAACCCAAAAACACTCTGCAAATCATGTTTGATGATTCAAGGAAGAGAAAGAAGAAAATCAAGAAAAAGACTAAGGAAATATAAGATTAAAGGTAATCCTTCAAATACCTAAACTTGAAATTTTTTCATGTTTCTTGATGATCTTATGAGATCCTAGGGTTTCTTATTTTTCATAAATTTGGGGCTTTTGGTTGTGATGGATGGATATGGAAGTATAGATGCATGTGTGAAGTGAATTGGATGGAATTAGTGTAATTAGTATCCAATTTATTCATTGATGAAGAGTTCCTACTCTAGAGTGTTATGACTAGTCTTATGGCACCTAAAATTTTTCTTGTGTTGTTCATATGTGGTGACTTTGATTTTGTGTTGTTGATTAATGATTAATCTTGAAAATTGGATTTAAAGCATGAAATTTGACAAAATTGGTTTCTGGATCAGACCTTGAAATTTGCTGGTTTTGTTGATGAAAAATATGTTTTGTGAATGTTTTGGATGTATTTTGGGTGTTAGAATAATTTTCGGAAAATGTTTCCGAGTTGAAATAAGTGAAAACGGCCAAAAACGGATTACCGGGTGGATTTTTAGCCAATCGGGTGACGGCTATCCAAACAGTGAATCCTTCATTTTTCGAGCTTGTAACGACCGGTAGTAATTACTACTACTTATGACGATACTATTATTTACGGGACAAAGGAACGTAAAATAAATCATGTGGTGATTCAACTACAATTATAAAAATACTTTGGGAACGATCGGAAGATTTCTCGAGGTCCCGAGAAGAAATCGTACCGTATGCCCTTTTATACTATATATGGTATTTTGAGCATAACCTTTTCATACGAACTCGGAAATTTATGAATTTTATATCGTCGGAAAGATTAGACCAAGACCTACAACTTCCGCGTTAAACATTTTTCCAAAATCGGATCAGAAACTGGTCAAAAATGCAAGTTAAAATCTGGATGAATAGTAACTACGGACCCAAATGCAAAAATCATGAACTTTCTCCATTCTTCCACACTCTTCTATAACTTTGCAAAATATCTAAAGGGTCCCAGTATATATATGAGACACTATTCTCAAATCTCTAATTTTGGAAAGAAAAGAGAAGCAAAAACCGTAAGAAAGAGAGGAGGGAAAAGAGAGAAGAAGAAGAAGAAGAAGAAGAAGAAGAAGAAGAAGAAGAAGAAGAAGAAGAAGAAGAAGAAGAAGAAGAAGAAGAAGAAGAAAGAAAAGAAAGAAAAGAAGAGGAAAAGTAGCAAAAGAGGTTTAGCATCCATGAGGCTTGGTGGAAGAGTTAGAAATCAAGAAAGAAAGGTAAAACCCACTTGACCCAAATCCTAAAATATGAGATTTTGATGAATGGTTTGTATGGGTGTTGTAGAGGCATGATTTTGTATATTTATTATGTTTAATTAGTTAAGAATGAATTTGTGGAATGTTGTTAAGTTTAGAACGTTTAAGGAATTAATTTGTGATGATGATTAACTGGATAATTGAGTAGATGATGATGATAAAATGGTGGTTTAGGATGTGTGAAATGAGGTTTGAGTATTGATTTTAGTATGAGAATGGTTAGGGTGTTGATTTGGGTGAATGGGTGATGATAGTGATGTGTTTTGAAGTTGGATTATGTTGTGGTGTAATGAATATATAAATGGTGAATTTGAGCATTTCGCATACCATTATTTGAAAAAATGCCAAGCTCATATCAAATTAAGAAACTAAGCATGATTTGTATGTTATAAAAGTGTATATGATAGTAGAAATTCTGTTGGGGGTTGTGGGATTAAATGTGTTAAAAAGAGATGGGGAAATAAGGAATATAATTAATGAAATCAGTTCTGTCCCATTCCGGTACAGGTCGTATTGATCGCTTCTAACTCGAGTTTTATTTGCCCGAATGATAAACCGTAAAATTCTGAGTAAACTAGATACATAGAGGAGTAACATATCCAAATTTCAGAATTTTTGGACTTAAGACGCTAATGTAGAAAAATCTCCAAAGTTAACTGATCGGCAGTAAAGTCTGCACCTGTGACCTGATGCCCTAGGCTCGGTTTTTGATTTTTAAAATGAGTTTCGGGTGTCCAAACGATGAGCCGTCAGCGAAAAATAAATTAGACACATAGGAGCCCGACATATAAAAAATTCAGAACCATTGGACTTAATAAGAATTTTGACGGAGTTTCGAATTGGAGTGATCAGCAGGGACTGATCTGATTCTGTCCCTGCTGAACAGCTGGTAGAAATCAGTTTGTTTACGGAGTTCCGGGAATCGAAATCAGGATCCGTAAAATTTGAGATAAAGTAGACTCATAGGGGATTCATCCATAATATTTCAAGTCTAAATTCCTTACCATTTTCTCTCAGTAAAATTCCAAATCAGACCCAAAAACCTGGAAAATTCTGGTTCATTTATTCTTCTAAGTTCATTAAATATTTCTTTGTTCTAACAATCCCTTTATTCTTATAGATCAACGTTAGAACTCGCAACCACCGTCGACGCCGTGAAAAGACGTCATCAAGCCCCAATCAGTGAGTGGACACTTTCCCTTTTACTTGATTTTCATTTCGCATTTTCTTAAATAAGACTTACTTTTCAGCAACTAGGGCGTTAGCCAAGTTTGTTTTTATATCATATATGATTTAGCATGATTTGAAAAGTTTTATGAAAAACAGATGTTTTAGTTTGAGATTTATATTTTCAGAATATGTTTTATAGTTTTTCTTTCGGGGCATGAGGTAAAACCTCACCCCAGTATGTAACTATTTCAGATGGAATTGACGGATACAGAGAGCATGTGCACATGTTGAGGACTGGGGGGACGCTCCTAGATCCTCAGCGCTCAGATGGTACATTCCTGGGCGGAGATGCGCTCGGAGATACGCCTCGGGGAGATGCGCCTTCGGGCGGAGATGCGCCTACGGGCGGAGATGCGCCTACGGGCGGAGATGCGCCTTCAGGCGGAGATGCGCTACGGGCGGAGATTGCGCAGATGCGCCTTCGGGCAGAGATGCGCCTCGGGCAGAGATGCGCCTACGCGCTCAGATGCGCCTTCGGGCGGAGATGCGATACGGGCGGAAATTTGTTTCAGAAAAAGGATTTCAATTTTTCAGTTTTCAGAAAAGAATTTTAGAAAAGAATTTAGAAAGACGGATTTAGAATGAAGTACAAGAAAGAGAGTTTTCAGTTTTCGGATTTCAGATTTTCAAGAACACAGTTTTCAGAATTTCAGAATACAGATTTTTAACCAATAGTTTTCAGAAAACGGATTTCTCGAAGCCAGAATTTTTAAAGACAATTTTCAGTAAATTTGATGAAGTTTTTAGAACAAGAGTTTTCATAAAAGATATTTGAAAATGTGATTTTAAAGTTAGAAGACCTTTACTTCAGTTTTCAGTTTTCGTTCACTCACTTAGGTCGTATGACGACCTAACCCCCCTTCAGTTTTATTTGTTTTGTAGGGTTTTCCAGGAGGACGAGCTCGGGAGGATGGATACTGATGCAGTCACCAGGGTTGGAGTCCACCAGTTTAGAGTCAGAATATTATAGTCCAGTTAGAGTTGCATACATGCACTAGTGATGTGATAGTCATTACAGATAGTCCTTAAAGTGTTGTAAAGAAGTATTCCTAAGCATGCATTAATAAAAGTATTTCATGTTGATTTAGTTATAGTCTTCACGTATGGCATGACATTTATATAGTTCAGAGTACAGTCAGATAGTAAGAGGCTTATGGGGTTAGCACAGCTATCCCCTGCCGGTAACATCTCCGGATCGGGGATGTTACAAAGATGGTATCAGAGCATGGTCTAGGGAGTCAGTGACTGCAGTGGGCAGAGTGCTGGGGTCTTGTATACGCAGTATGTCCGGGATACACGTATATGAGGCACTACCTCTCCAGTATCCGATCCTCGAGTACGTCCTCAAAGCTTCTCAGACAGGTTAGTAAATATTTCCCCAGCCATTCGAATTCTCCTTTTCTCATTTTAGTTAAGAATCATTCCGTAGAAATCTTAGACTATTTTTCGAAGTTCTGATAAGCTAGGGAATTAGATTGATAAATTCCAAAGAAAGTCGAAAGGAGAGCAAAAGAGAAAAGAGGAGACTAGAAGAGAAGGTACCTAGAAGCTTGGACCAGTTAGCAACAGAGATATGTAAAGATAGAGTAAAACAGAAAAGCTTAAAGATACCCACCCAGGAAAGTAGGAAGAGAAAGAAAAGGCTAGAAGAGAAGTAAGACAAGATAGAGGACATAAAAATAAGAGTAGAAACAAGACACTAGAACCCATAGCAATGGAAGAAAGTAACGAAAGCACCAACAAGCATTAGAGCTGCCTAGCAAAATTAAGATTCCTTTCCTACTCAAGAAAATCCTTCCAAGTAATCCAACAGACTTCGAAATCCTCTCATAGATAGTGAACTTTCCGAGTAACGAAGAATAGTCAAAGAGACAAAAGAAGTAAGAAATCCAGGATAGTCTTAAGAGCCCCAATGGAATTAGATACCAAAAAGGATTCCAGATACCCCAAACTCCAACTTCGATTCCCAAGTGAGTAGTAGAAACGATTAGCTACCTTATTCCCTTAAATTTGATGAAGACGAAACCCTAAACCATCTAGCCTTCAATACTCCTCAATGACATCAGATAAGGGAGTTACTCTGATAGAACTTATTTCATAGGCACAGGTGATCATAAGAGGCTTGACAAAGAGTTCACCCAGGAAATTGGAAGGTAGATTAGTCTAAAGTTAAGTAGAAATCCATGAGAATATACAAGAATAAACCTATAAGGATAAAGAGAGTTAGAAGTGACAAAAGCAGCAGTATGAGGTGTAAAATAAAGTGCCATAGTAGAACCTACAGCAAGGATGGAAAGTATGGATTTGGAAGGAAGCAGAAGTAAGATATAGAGGTAAATAGATAGAGAAATAGAAACAGATGAGAAATGAAGGAATCTATGGAAGTAGGAATTAGAGACATGGAGTTAAGTAATAATACCAAGACTAGCAGAAAAAGGTAAGCATGGTAAGATAAGGATAGAACAGAAGATGATTCGATCGAAGAAAAGGTTCTTCCCTCAAGAAAGACGCCCTCCTTACTTAGAAGAATCCCTCTAAGTCGATTCAATATTTCGTAAACCGTCTGGTATAGGTTGTGAATCCTATGATTAACCAAAGATCGTTATAAGATAGGAAAAGTAAGAACTCAAGAACGATCAAGGAAACTTTCTATGGACACAAAAAGCCAATAGAGGAAGAGAGTTTAGGTCCTTCAAAAACTCAAATTGTAAGACAAACAAGATGAAATGACGATTTGAATAATAGACAGCTCCCCATAGTCAAGAGATCCAATAGATAGGATTTTTACCTACCCAAATTTGCACCCCTTCGAGACACTAGTTAAAGAAGTTATCCTGATAAAGTCTATCTCATACCTATCCTACATGAACAATGGACTCCATCAGGACGTAAAGTACTAGAACAAGGATAGAGAAACCTTCCGAGGCATAAGGAAAAAGGATTAGTGAGACGTAAACAATTCCTACTAGTATAGGCGACTGTGAAGGAAACTCAATGGAGTTCTATTTAAGAAATAAGGCGGAATCTGATAGGAACATCCATCTAGGAAAAAGATTAAAGAAGCCTTGAGAGTATAAAAGAAGGAAACACTCAAGATAGTTTATAGATTAAGGAAATCAGAGTAAGGATTTCTAGACCAGCAAAGGATCACAAGAAAGTCAGATATTGTAGAAACTACAAATAAGTTGAGCTAGTAAGGATTCGTAGGAAAGCATAAGGATAAGAATGAGAATAAATCTATAAGATTGGAAATATTTAAGGAAGTGATAAGAGTATCAGTATGGATGATAGGACAAAGAGAGCAAATCAAGGTATACAGCAAGGAAAGGTCGAAATTGGAGAAAAAATAGAAAATGACTCGCTAATAGTCTTAACAGTACGAAGTATGGTAAGGAAGCAGAATCATGTGATGGATCAATAGCTAGATCATGAATCTGGAGAAATTTGGAACTTAGAACTTGAAAAGAAGAGGTTTAACATCATGTTAAGAAGGATTCGTAGGATATAGTGAGTAACTTATAAAAGAACCCCGTGGTATTAAGGAAAGAAGGATTTTAGGAAGAATGAAGTGTAGGTATCAAAGAATGAGGAATCAAGAGATTAAGATTAGGAAGAAACCTTCAAGGAATCAGAAAGATTAAAGGAACAAAGACTATAGAAAATCATTTATGAGAGAATAGTGAGGACCTCATAACAAATGGAACGGAAGTGTAACTTTGAGATACCCCAGGAGCAAGTACAAGAGCAGTGATGATAAGAAAAGATAGTCCTAGTAAAGGATATTAACAGGAACCGTTGGATAAAGTAGCAAGAGAAGAAAGTAGTAGCCAAGCACAAAATAAGAAGATAGATGACAGTGTTAAGGATAACCAAGAACATATGAAATCAGATATCCTTCAAGTAATGAAAGAAGAGGATATGACCTATAATAGGTAAAAATAAAAGATGAAATAGAAAAGTAAATCAACAAGATGGTTGATACCAGTATGGGAAGTAAGATAGTCATAAGGGTAATAATAAACAAGAGAGAAGATACTTAGTTGCGACCGCATATAAGAAGACAAACGGATAGAAAAGAATAGTAGAAAAGATTGAGAATTGAGATCTATAGGATATAGTCCAAGAATAAAACATAGACCAAGTAAGCTCTTAGTATAATAAAGAAAGGATGATAAGAACACTAAGAAAGAATTAAAGAGGAGTTGCGTAAAGTACCCAGCCCTAGCTCTAAGAGACCAAACCACTACGGGTTTGGGATGGTCTAACCGCGGGTTATGGGTGGTTTGGTAGGTTTATATTATAGCGAGGGAACGGAAAAATAAGTTAATACAAAGTAGCTGTCGAGAGACGTGAGACAGGAGAATAGAAAAGAAAAGATCAAATGTAGTTCGCAGATGATCAGATAAGACTTTGAGAAGACGGGAAGAAAGTTGTCAGGTTAGGACATAATAGTAATCAAGGAATGGCAAGAACTTAAGATTGTAATAAGCATGTAAAGAGAAAACTCAATGTAAGAAAGACAGAATAGACCAAGGAAGTCTATACTAGTCGATAAAATAAAGTAAAGAATAAGGGGGTACAAGGAAAAGATTAGGAAAGAGGAATCGATGAGATACAATCAAGGTAGGAAATAATTCTAAGGTTAAAAGGGACAAACGGAATGGAGAAAACATTAAGTATTGGTATTAGATATTAGAATCCTCAATGGAAACCAAGAAACCAGCTATTGAGAGTTTGTTCACGTCAAGATAAGTCTTAGAAATAAGGTATATAAAGAATAGTGGAAAGAAAAGAAGGACCATAGTCAAGAAGTATTCAGCAGGATTATTACAGAACGAGGACCTAGGAAGAAGGATTAAATAGCCAGTAAAGGATAGAGACTAGAAGATCAAGAAACCACGAGTTAGACGCCAAAGAGGATTCGAGGACGAATCCTATTTAAGGGGGGAGAATTTGTAACGACCGGTAGATATTACTACTACTTATGACGATACTTTATTTACAAGACAAAGGAATGTAAAATAAATCATGTGGGATTCAAATACAGTTATAAAAAGACATCGGGAACGATCGGAAAATTTTCGAGGTCCCGAGAAGAAATGTACCGTATGCCCTTTTGTACTATATATAGTATTTTGGGCATAACTTTTTCATACGAACTCGGAATTTTATGAATTTTATATCGTCGGAAAGCTTAGACCAAGACCTACAACTTTCCGCGTTAAACATGTTTCCAAAATCGGACCAGAACTAGGTCAAAAACGCAAGTTAAAATCTGGATGAATAGTAATTTCGGACCCAAATGCAAAAATCATGAACCTCTCCATTCTCTACACTCTTCAACTTTCAAAATATCTAAAGGTCCACTATATATAAGGACACTATTCTCAAATCTCTAATTTTGGAAAGAAAAAGAGGAAGCAAAAACCATAAGAAAGAGAGAGGGAAAAAAGAGGAAAAGAGAAGAAGGAGAAGAAGAAGAAGAAGAAGAAGAAGAAGAAAGAAAAGAAAGAAAAGAAGAGGAAAAGTAGCAAAAAGAGGTTTGGCATCCATGAGGCTTGGTGGAAGAGTTAGAAATCAAGAAAGGAGGTAAAACCATAACCCAAATCTAAAATATGAGATTTGATGAATGGTTTGTAGGGTGTTGTTAGAGGCATGATTTGTATATTTAGTAGTGTTTAATAGTTAAGAAATGAATTTGTGGGAATGTTGTTAAGTTTAGAACATTTAAGGAATTATTTGTGATGTGATTAAGTGGATAAATGAGTAGATGATGATGATAAAATGGTGGTTAGGAGTGTGAAAATGATGGTTTGAGTATTGATTTAGAGTATAACAAAATGGTTAGGTGTTGATTTGGGTGAATGGGTGATGATATGGATGAGTTTTGAAGTTGGTTATGTTGTTTGGGTGTAATGAATATATAAATGGGAATTGAGCATGCCCACACCAATATTTGGCAAAATGCCAACTCAAACTAATTAAGAAAATAAACACAATTCACATGTTATAAATGGTGTAAAATAGTTTAAAATTCTGTTGGGGGTTGTGGGATTGATGGAATTAGAGAAGAAGGCGAAATAGGAATATAGGTAACGGTGTCGGTTCTCCCATTCCGGACAGGTATATTTGGTCACTTCTAACTCGAGTTTTATATGCCCGATTGATAAACCGTAAAATTCTAAGTAAACTAGACACATAGAGGAGTAACATATCCAAAAATCAGAATTTTTGGACTTAAGACGCTAATTTAGAAAAATCTCCAAAGTCAACTGATCGGCAGTAAAGTCTGCACCTGCGACCTGATGACCTAGGCTCGGTTTTTGATTTTTAAAATGAGTTTTGGGTGTCCAAACGATGAGCCGTCAGCGCAAAAATAAATTAGACACAAAGGAGCCCGACATGTAAAAAATTCAGAACCATTGGACTTAATAAGAATTTTGACGGAGTTTCGAAATGGGAGTGATCAGCAGGGACTGATCTGATTCTGTCCCTGCTGAACAGCTGGTAGAAATCAGTTTGTTTACGGAGTTCCGGGAATCGAAATCAGGATCCGTAAAATTTGAGATAAAGTAGACTCATAGGGGATTCATCCATAAATATTTCAAGTCTAAATTCCTTACCATTTTCTCTCAGTAAAATTCCAAATCAGACCCAAAAACCTGGAAAATTCTGGTTCATTTATTCTTCTAAGTTCATTAAATATTCTTTGTTCTAACAATCCCTTTTATTTTATAGATCAACGTTAGAACTCGCAACCACCGTCGACGCCGTGAAAAGACGTCATCAAGCCCCAATCAGTGAGTGGACACTTTCCCTTTTACTTGATTTTCATTTCGCATTTTCTTAAATAAGACTTACTTTTCAGCAACTAGGGCGTTAGCCAAGTTTGTTTTTATATCATATATGATTTAGCATGATTTGAAAAGTTTTATGAAAAACAGATGTTTTAGTTTGAGATTTATATTTTCAGAATATGTTTATAGTTTTTCTTTCGGGGCATGAGGTAAAACCTCACCCCAGTATGTAACTATTTCAGATGGAATTGACGGATACCAGCGTTGTTAGAGGCGACCTGAGGCGCGCCTTGATGCGAGAGGCGCCTGAGGCGCAGGCCTGTGCGCATCAACCATGCTGAGGCGAGTCGATTCCACTGATGCGCGGCGAGGCGACGTGAAGCGGAATAGGCGACCTGAGGCGAGAAGCGGCTGAGGCGTGCGCCTCATGGAAATTTAAAATATTATAAAAGGAAATTGAAAACCCTAATTCCTTAACCCACCATCGACATCGACGATTCCAAAAACATAAACCCTAATTTCAGCCCTGCAGCCGACGACTCCACTGCCGCCGAATCCGACGCCGACGACTCCACCGCCAAAGAATCCGACGCCACCAACTCATAGCTTGTGAGGTAGTCTTCTAGTTTTTTTGTTCCCTGTTCGACAGTGTCACAGTTCAGCAACTGTTTTTTTTTTTTTTTTTTTTTGTTGATTCTTCTATTCTTCTTTCTTTCTTCTGATTTTTCTATTCTTCTTTTTTTCTTTTTTTTTTTGTTCTTCTCTGTTCTTCTTTCTCAATTCTTCTGTTCTTCGTTCCTCTGATCTGACCTCTGTTTTTTTTTTTTCTTTCTATCTATTGTTGCTGATTGCCTACTTAAAATGGGAGACATAAAACACATAATATTTGTAGAATTGAATGTACTGCTTTTATATTTTTTTTCTGTCTATTTGCCGATTGTCTATTACTGCAAAAAAGTTATAGTTTTAAACTTTTAGTGTGATTTTTATATACCATAGATCCATCATCCACGTCAAGAATTCAATATTACGAGTTGAATATTTATGTTTTGTACAGAATGGAATCTGGAAATTCATGTAAAAGTAGTAGAAAAACCGATCCCGCTTGGAAATATTCACAGATGATTGATCATTCAAATAGGAACAATTTGAAGTGTAATTTTTGTGAAAGATTGGTGAAAGGGGGGGTCAATAGGATGAAACAACATCTCGCTGGAGGTTATAGAAATGTGACCAAATGTGTTAGATGTCCTCCTCATGTTAGTGAGGAGATTAAGATTATTTTCTTAAAAAATCTCAAGATAAGGAAGAAAGTACTATGAATCTGAATCCACATTTTGATGATATTGGTGCTTATGATGATGATGATGAGGAGGAGATTGCGTCTCTAACTCGAAAAAAGCCAAAACAAAAGGGACCAATGCATTTGTATTTTACTCCTGATGCTGAGAAGGTTGTCAAGGATCGGAAAGAGGGAAAGTTGAAGCAATGGCAATAAATGAATCATGCAAAAAAGAGTTGAGGAATAGAGCGTGTAGAGACCTAGCTAGATGGTTCTATGATGCTGGGATACCATTTAATGCAGTTAAATTGGATAGTTTTGCAGCAGCAATTGAATCAGTTGGGCAATTTGGGCCTGGTATGAAACCACCTAGCTATCATGAGGTCCGAGTTCCATTGTTGGCAAATGAAGTTCATAACACTAAAGAATTGATGAATGTACATAAAGAAGAATGGGCAAAATATGAATGTTCAATTATATCGGATGGATGGCGTGATTCAGTGGTTAATAAGGATATTATAAATTTTTTAGTCAATTCTCCGAGGGGTTCTGTGTTTATCAAATCCATTGATGCTTCAAACTTTGTGAAAACTGGAGACACTTTGTATAAGATGCTTGATGAAATTGTTGAAGAAATTGGAGAACAAAATGTGTACAAGTAGTGACCGATAATGCATCAAATTATGTAGCAGCAGGTATTATTTGATAAATATCTACAGATTCATTTATTTATTGTTGATATAGTAATAGTATACTAACATAGTGCAATGAAATATGAATTTTGTAGGGAGATTGTTGGAAGCAAAGAGACGACATTTGTATTGGTCACCATGTACTGCTCATTGTCTTGATTTGATACTTGAAGATATTGGGAAGATCCGTTTAATACATGGGACATTGAAAAAGGCCGTGTCTGTGACCGGTTATATTTATAGTCGAACGAGTGTGGTAAATTTAATGAGAAAATTTACAGATAAAGAATTGCTTAGGCCTGCAGTGACCAGATTTGCTACTGCCTATATCACACTCCGGTCCATTCATGGCCAACAAAGTAATTTGAGAAAGATGTTCACTTCAGATGAATGGCATAGTAGTAAATGGTCTAAGGAGGAAGGAGGGAAAAGAGCAGCACAAATCGTGTTGATGCCAAACTTTTGGAAGAATATTGTGTATATTCTAAAATTAACTGGCCCTCTTGTTAGTGTACTTCGAATGGTTGATGGTGAGAAGAAGCCTCCTATGGGTTATATTTATGAGGCTATGGATAGGGCTAAAGAAACTATTGTCAAGTCTTTTAATGAGAGAGAAGAAAATATGCTTCTGTTTTCAGCATCATTGATCAAAGGTGGAATTGCCAACTTCATCGGCCTTTGCATGCAGCTGGATATATACTTGAACCCTGAATTTTTCTATTCAAATCCAAACATTGATTCAGATGAAGAAGTCGTGCAAGGTTTGTATGATTGCATTGGGAGGCTTATACCCGATATTGATGTACAAGACAAGATTGATAATGAGTTGCCAAAATAGAATTGCTCACGGTACGTTAGGGGGACCTATTGCAATCAGACAAAGGAACAAGAAATCTCCTGGTAAATATTTAATCACAATAATTTTTAAATTATATTATGTAAAAATATTTTATTAATTTCATATTCTTTGTATTAATAGCTGAGTGGTGGACGTCGTATGGAGCTTCCACTCCAAATTTACAGAAATTTGCAATAAAAGTCTTGAGTCTAACATGCAGTGCCACGGGTTGTGAAAGGAATTGGAGTGTATTTCAGCAGGTAATTTTTTAACTAATAAAATTTTAGTAAATTGTAAATAAAATATTATTTATGTAATAATGTAAACTTATAATTATTTATTTCTTTCTTTGATAGCTTCATACCAAAAGGAGAAATAGGCTTGCTCAACAACGTTTGAATGATTTGGTTTTTGTGAAATATAACCGAGCATTGAGACGGCGTTATGATATGCGAGATACCCTTAATCCAATCTTATTGGACGATATTGATGATTGCAATGAATGGTTGACTGGGAGATTAGATGGTGATTCTGATATGGATGATGATTTGGTTTTTGATAATGAACATTTGACATGGGGTCAAGTTGCTACAGCTGCTGGAGTATATGAGCCAACTCATCAAACTAGATCAAAAATGGGTGGAAAACCAAGTACAAGTACTTCTAAAGCAGCAGCTCACTTGAGGTTAATCAATGAAAATATTGACTTAGAAGGTACAGATGAAGAGGAGATAGATCGTGAAGAAGATTTGAGCGATGGAGAAGAAGATGATGCATTACTTATGGATGATGATAATTTTTCTCTTGATTAGATGACTTTTTAATACTTGTTGTTTTTCCTTTTCATGAACTTAACTATGTTAAGAATATGATGATGGTGTTTCTTTTGACTAAATACTTTATGATGATGCTTTTTTTCTTGAATTTTAAGTTTTTTAATTATGCATTTTGTCAAGTATTATGAATATGACAAGTATATTTAATATAAAAGTAGAGTATATATGAAAAAAATTACTATC
The DNA here is from genome assembly GCA_019454045.1 of Zanthoxylum bungeanum. NCBI lineage: Eukaryota > Viridiplantae > Streptophyta > Magnoliopsida > Sapindales > Rutaceae > Zanthoxylum > Zanthoxylum bungeanum. Next base: position 158,002 of record SKCR01039674.1, read on the forward strand.
TATTTATTAATTTTTTTACAGTTACAAGTAAATGATACATATATTACAAATTTAAAATTATTATTAATAGATGTGCGCCTCGTGTCTGTGAGGCGCGCGCCTCTCGCCCTGCGCCTCGCGCCTCGTTTTTCTGGCTCTGATCGCCTCGGTGCGCCTCTCGCCTTTAACAACCCTGACGGATACAGAGAGCATGTGCACATATTGAGGACTGGGGGGACGCTCCTAGATCCTCAACGCTCAGATGGTACATTCCTGGGCGGAGATGCGCCTTCGGGCGGAGATGCGCCTTCGGGCGGAGATGTGCCTACGGGCCGAGATGCGCCTTCGGGCGGAGATGTGCCTACGGGCCGAGATGCGCCTACGGGCGGAAAATTCTTTTTTCAGAAAAAGGATTTCAATTTTTTCAGTTTTCAGAAAAGAGTTTTAGAAAAGAATTTAGAAGACGGATTTAGATTGAAGTACAAGAAAGAGTTTTCAGTTTTCGGATTTCAGATTTTCAAGAACACAGTTTTCAGAATTTCAGAATACAGATTTTTAACCAATAGTTTTCAGAAAACGGATTTCTCGAAGCCAGAATTTTTAAAGACGGTTTTCAGTAAATTTGATGAAGTTTTTAGAACAAGAGTTTTCATAAAAGATACTTTAAAATGTGATTTTAAAGTTAGAAGACCTTTACTTCAGTTTTCAGTTTTCAGTTTTCGTTCACTCACTTAGGTCGTAAGACGACCTACCCCCATTCAGTTTTATTTGTTTTGTAGGGTTTTCCAGGAGGACGAGCTTAGGAGGATGGATACTGATGCAGTTACCAGGGTTGGAGTCCACCAGTTTAGAGTCAGAATATTATAGTCCAGTTAGAGTTGCAGACATGCACTAGTGATGTGATAGTCATTACAGATAGTCCTTAAAGTGTTGTAAAGAAGTATTCCTAAGCATGCATTAATAAAAGTATTTCATGTTGATTTATTTATAGTCTTCACGTATGGCATGACATTTATATAGTTCAGAGTACAGTCAGATAGTAAGAGGCTTATGTGGTTAACACAGCTATCCCCTGCCGGTAAACATCTCCCGGATCAGGGTGTTACAGGGCAGCCCATGAACTACCCTGACACTATTGGGGCAGACCTGGACAGTCCCCATAAGTGTCGGGTGGTCGGTTCAGTCGAAAATGAGTTTTGTGTCATTTTACGGAAAAACGGTTTTCGTAAAAGTTTCGTGAAGTTTCAACTTTATTTATGTCAATATTTGATATTGAATAAATATGTTTATGTGAAATATGAATGAATTACTCATATTAGATATTGAATAATTTATTCGGTAATTTGAAAAAGTTTTAAATTATGATTTCTCCCGAACCGCGCTTCCACTGTGCCCTTAACCCAAAACCCCAATAAAAATGGTATCAGAGCGGGTCTAATGTTTCATCCATTACATTAATCATGCTAGATATTTGATAAATAATCAAATTTTAATGTTCGCATATGCTAGGAATCTAGATATGTTTCTTTACTTTTCGGTTCTCTCGCTAACGAAATGTAACAGAAATTTAATTGTTAAATTAAGTTATATTTTGTATAGGTAGAATTGAATTGTTTAGAAAATGATTTAGATTAAAATTTTGCATTTGATGTAGATTAAAACTTCCATAGGAAAATCCTCATTTTTAATATGGCTGTTAAGTACCGTATATTGGATACATGTTCTTGGTCCATCTTGTTAGTACGGTTTATGGGTATTTTTCTATAACTACATCTGAGATCATGACAAAGCTGTGAGGGTGTAGGTTATAGGATTATTATCCATACCGGTTGTATAATGATACTGGATAAATTCAAGTGAAAGTGGAAATCCTGAATGTGCCAAAGCTATCAGGACTACATCGGTAGCTTGAATTTGTCATTCACAAGTGCAGCCTTGATACGCCTCCCTATGAACGTGCCAAAGCTGTCACTGCGAGAAACAGTCAGGACTAAAATCAGGAGTCACTGGCGAGTGATTGAAAATGAGTTGTCGAACTAATGAATATACGTAGGCGAGATCGTGCCAAAGTTGTGAGTTGAAATATATTTATGGGATCCTACTCTCACTATGGAATTTGATTTAATTATTGAATTCCTGTTGTCCATTGTGGATTATGGTATTACGTAAAGTAGTGGGAGACATTGCTGAGTTAAAAATCCTTAACTTAAGCAGTGCGTAATGTTATGGAATTTATTGCTTTAGTTTTTCTTTATTCTATACTGCTTATAGAATTATGCTTCTAATCCATTGCATTTATATTTCTTGTATATATATTTTCTGACTTTACTTATGGTTGCATAATTATAGAATAGGTTCTAGAAAGACAACAGACTTATATGTTGTTAGATTAGTTCAAACCATCGGGAACTATTGTTCCGATTTTCTTTGAAAATCAAGATGGTTTGTGACTTAGTTTCTAAGTCACCATTAGGTAATCTAAATAGATATATGGTTTAGGATATAATAGTCTAGTTAGAACTGTTTCTTATGCAGTAAAAATTGACTTGAATAGTTCATGTCTCGAGATTCTTGACTGGCATTAAGAAAAACCCTTTAGTATTTGTTTATCTTTTAATGACATTTCTTTGCTTTTAATGACTTTTAGAAGTCACGTATCTAATATAATTTGCTAATCGATTATTTGCAAATGTTGTGAATAATCGAACTCAAATTATAAATCTTAAGAAAGGAGATACGTATAGTTGTGTATAGAGAATATCGATTCTCGCAATACGACGACTGTAGGTATTGGATACATGATATCTCGTCTAGTTAATTAAAATAATATTTAATGACTGTTATGATATTTGATATCAGAACTCGTGACTATTGGATAGTCACTTGTTATGTATAAACAGTGGTTACATATTTTAAAGTGACTAGTAGTGTCATTAATGAAATATAAGCATTAAGAAAATATTCGGTAGAATAAATAACTTAAAACTATGCTTTATGAGATTTTTATCGTAAAAGCATCAAATGCTTGTTCTGTATAATAAAGGATGGTCTGATACGAGATCACTCTACATATCCTTAACCATTTAATGAATATTGTATTAGGAAGTGATTAAATCTCATTTAACCAATGATCGTTATTGGACTACAGATTTATTAGACTAATACATTGGATGTATGTAGTATAATGAATTAGAAATTGCCTTGTATAGTTTTCTTTGCTTCGTAACTCAGTTAATGAATTTTCATGACTTAGTTACGTGTTTCTACTAGAGAACATGTTGAATGTCTTGAATTGTTCAAGAACTGTCAATATGTTACTAATGAAACTCGGATAGAATATTTTGAATAGTTCAAAGAAATTTTATCTGTAGTGTTGAAAACTTTGTCTTTAAGAAAAAATCATTGTGTATCTTTGAATTGTTTGAAGATGCTTGATTTGATCAAACGCATGAATTTAAGGCAATAAGTTCTGTAGTTATTTAATGAATGATGTTCTTACTCAATATTAAACTTCCACGATTCCATTTTGATGGAATTGGTCAGTGTGAGTTATCGAATCTTATATGATTTGGTTCGTTGATATTGATTGTTACCGAATAAGTTTTCCAATACTCTTGGGGTTATGCTCTAGTAACACTCATTCATCTCTTTAATTTAGGTTCCATTCGTTTCTACAGTTACATATATGATATGTGTAGTAGAAAATTCGAATATTGAATAGTTTGAGATTTGAATCTTTCTTTTGTATAATGGTTATATAATTGAAAGTACTTATGCCTCAGAGGTACGAGTGATAGGTTTATCATTTATTCTATTTTAATGGAATATTGTATTCTATTTGATAGAATATCTTTTCTACGATCCCGAGTAATAAAATTATTTTGTTACTTGGATGTTGACCATTGTAGAAAAAGACTTGATTTAGTGAAGTCAAATGTGAGAATGATAAACTGTAATGGAACTACGTAATTAATAAGATGAAAAGACCCTAAGATAACTTCTGTATAAATATAATAGGATGTCGGAATTTTTTACAAAGTATAAGATACTTAATGATTCTGTTGTTTTCTTATCGAAGAAAATTATCCTATAACTTATAAAGGGGTAATATTTGATATCGATTTCGGAAATTAGCATTAAACCATAGGTCTAAAATTGTTCATGGTTTACTATGATCAAGTTTTGAACTTGAATAGGCTTTGGTTATGAATAGTTCATAAAATGTGCAAATTATTTGCGCATCAAAAGCAAAGTGAGCTTGATAAAGGTTTGACCTTTATAGTATGACAGTGAGGAAAGTTATACTCAGTAGTCTATCGTAGATTCTGAGAAAACTTATCTCTAGTCGCACTAATTGAACAATTAAGGATCTGTTGGTTAATGTTGATATTAAACTATGTTTTTGGCTAAAGAATGCAAAGTGGCGTTCTTGAGTGATTTCTTCGAATGAGAGATCCGTTGTGATTTCTTGGTTTGAAGAGTTCATTCTAGAATGGCCCTAGAGTTTGTATTCTGCTAAGATCAAAGTTTAATATACTAGCTTATGGAGCCTATTGTAGATTCAGATAAACTTTCCGGAAAATCGAGTTCTTTGATTTTCATATCAGTCAGATTGTCTGGTTTTTTCGAAATATAGAGAATACGTATTTGTCAGTAAGGTCAGTGGGAGCGTACAAATTTCTTTCTAGTAGAATATATCCTAAGTATTTTTTTCTCCGTGGAAGCAGTGGAAGTAGTCTATGTTGTATTTGATATAAGGTTTTATATATGATATAAAACTAAGAGACTTGTGAGATACTAATATTAGTTGCATATTAAATATGATTTATTGACACAGTAAGACTATCTGTATGACAGTTAGTGTAACTGTTTAACAGTTAACGTGTCTTTTATATGTATAGTATTCATCTTTCGTAAATGATGATTCATTTGTCGAAAGAGAGGTTGATTAGAATGTCTAGTCAATCTTATGCATCATATGATGATGACATAATGAATACTATATTATGTACGATTAAAGATATCAATTTAATCGTAACTATTACGAGTTATTTTGATATGCTATAGACCATATGATGGATCTTGAAACATGTTCTTTATTATCTTTGAGATATTAAGAACAAGTTTCTTATTCATGGAGAATTTAGTCAGCAACCATAAGGTCAAATTAGTTTTTATTCTAATTATGACATTAGATGGTCTATGTCATATAAAGTCAGAAAAGATGCAGTGGGAGTGTCACCGTTGATTCTACTGAACCAGTGGAATCAGTTGCAACTTATGAAGTATTGACTTATGAAGTTGCATAATGACCTCATAGATTAGAAGTTTGCATATTAGTACAGTGTTTGCGATTGTCTTAAAGTTTTTGGAATTGATCTCTAAAACATAAGACAATTTAGTAGCTATAGAAAATGACTAATATAGCATCCGAGTCATATTGACGTGGAATTTGGATTCTGCAAAATATGAATGATGCTGGCTTAGGAAAACGATTGAGTTTGTTAGACGGACTCGATTTGTAAAGCGGGCTTACTTGTTTGTGCATACCTCTTGAGTGCTGGTGAGCTCTTGAGGACCATGAGTATGAGATACACATCAAGATGTGTATTGGATACCATGGATTGGCACTAGAGCAAGTGGGAGAAATTATTAGGGTTGGTGCTCAGAGTGCCAATCCGGATCATATTTATATCCGATTCATAAATACAAGCAATTATATTTTCCATAATATTACTTAATTTAATGGTAACACCCTTATCTTTTATACACTTATTCGATCTAATTGCGATTAGATATCTGATTACGATTAGATCGAAACTGAATATAGTTCAGTGATACATGTATATTACACAAAGATCCTAGGATTTACAGTATAGTGCGCAGTTACAATGTAGTTTGTAATTGACATTGGGAAGCGCACTATTAGTTGTATATCCTTAAATAAAGTTCCTGGTCAAGATTTGGTAACATGGGTCGGTTAGTAAAATCCACCGAGACCAGTACATGTCGTATATCGTGACTTTGTCCGATGGTTTATCCCAGTGAACCATGAGTCTCGGGAGACTCGTATAGACATGTAGGTGTTTATTTGATAAGACACTGAACGACTCACTAAGGGTTTCCTAATAGATGGTACACCAATGTCAATAGGAACCTTCTCGAGTTGAGCGAGCATATTGGTCCTTCGACTTGAGATACCACAGTGGGATATATGTGTTATCCTCCACACTTTGATGGCAGTCACGTCAACGATCTAGTCATGATTATACCTCCGCATGTTCGTTGGGTGTTGACTGATGCTCATGATATCCAGTGCGTATCGAGACAGGATCCGTCAGTCCTGTGTACAAGGCATACACAATATGCATTAGGGGATTTTGACCGATCGTAATTATTGTGTATTTGTATTTGATACATAATATGATTAGAAACACATTAATTAATTGTCAAATAAGATTTTGACACATGCCATTAATATGTGTATTTGTTATTTAATGTAAATAAAATACATATATAATAATAATTATATTAATTAATTATTTAAATATTTAAATGTTAAATATTTGAATAATTAATTGATAAACTTTTTCATAATTGTTATGAAATTTTTTTAATTATTATTGGTGACACATGGCATGATTTAATTAAACTTTATGTGTGCAAATATGATTTGTTATCATAAAGTTTGATTTATTTAATTGGATTAAATTTGAAAAATGAGTCGGTTTTGGTCTTCCTTTTATTTTGAATTTTTTTTCTTCATTTATAATCATCCATGGCCGAAAATTAACCCAAAACACTATCCAAATCATGTTTGATTATTCAAGGAAGAGAAAGAAGAAAATCAAGAAAAAAAAGCTAAGGAATTAGAAGATTAAAGGTAATCCTTCAAATACCTAAGCTTGAAAATTTTGTTTCATGTTTCTTGATAATCTTATGAGATCCTAGGGTTTCTTATTTTTCATAAATTTGGGGCTTTTGGTTGTGATGGATGGATATGGAAGTATAGATGCATGTGTGAAGTGAATTGGATGGAATTAGTGTAATTAGTATCCAATTTATTCATTTGATGAAGAGTTGATACTCTAGAGTGTTATGACCACTCTTATGGCACCTAGAATTATTCTTTGGTTGTTCATAAGTGGTTACTTTGATTTGGTGTTGTTGATTAATTAGATTAATCTTGAAAATTGAATTTAAAGCATGAAATTTAACAAAATTGGTTTCTGGATCAGACCTGGAAGTTTGCTGATTTTTTTGATGAAAAATATGTTTGTGAATGTTTTGGATGTATTTTGGGTGTTAGAACAATTACCTGAAAGTATTTCCGAGTTGAAATAAGTGAAAATGGCCAAAAACGGTGTTACCGGGTGATTTTTCAACCAACCGGGTGACGGCTATCCAAAAAGTGAGTCCGTCACTTTTCGGGCAGCCCATGACCTGCCCTGAAACTATTGGGGCTGACCTGGGCAGTCCCCATAAGTTTCGGGTGGTCGGTTTAGTCAAAAACGCATTTTGCGTCATTTTGCAGAAAAATAGTTTTCGTAAAAGTTTTGCGAAGTTTCAACCTTATTTATATCAATTTTTGATATTGAATAAATAGGTTTAGGTGAACTATTAATAATTTATTCGATAATTTGAAAAAGTTTTAAATTATGATTTCGCTCGAACTGCGCTTCCGTTGTGCCTTTCGCCCAAAACCCCAACAGAAGAAACGTAAGAGAAAGAGAGGGAAAGAAGAAGAAAAATGAGGAGGAGAAGAAGAAAAAGAGAAAAGAAGAAGAAGAAAGAGAGAAGAAATAGAGAGGATAAAGCAAGAAAGAAAAACAAGTAGTGAAGCCTTGAAGAATGAAGAAAAACCAAGAGAAAGTGAGGTAAGAAAACTTGACCCAATCTTGAGTTTCTGATTTTGGTGATATTAGTGATATGATGATGTTAATATCATGTTTGAGATTCTAATTGATGAAAATATGAGCTTGGGATTGATTATTGTGTAATTAGATATATGGATTAAAAGTTATTAAGTTTTGGATTAAATCTTTTATGGGTTATATGAATAAATTAAGTTGAGTGTTGATGAATTGATGATGTGGTTTATGTAGTATTTGATGTTATATGATGTTTTGAGTATTGATTTTGGTAAGGGAATGATTAGAGTGTTGCTTTGGGTGAATGGAAATGGTGAAGAAAATGGGCAGAATCTTGGAAACTCAGGCCATGTCGCGACGCTAGGAGGATTGCGCGTCGCGTCGCAAGAGGAAAATGGGGACTGGAAATAGGGTGTCGTGCGTCGCGACGCGCAGTCTTTCTTGCGTTGCGACGTTGGACGGAATTTTCCCAAAATCAGTTTCAAACCCCTAGTTCCACCCTTGCGCGTTAGTGACCACCCCTAGGGTCTCGTATCAGTTTGAATACATATCTTATATTAAATTATGATAATCATAACCCTCATGTACATGAATTTATGGATATATCTTTAAGTATTGGAAAATATCGAGGACTATTCTACTAAAATGATGCTAATTAAGTTCCCGATCATAGATTATCCGCAGGAACCGTACTCTCCTTCGACGAGGGATCCAATACCAACCAGATTCCAAAATAGTGAGTGGAACTCTTTTCTTTAACTAGTTTTATTTATTAAGTTTTGATATCAGGCTTATTTTTTTATGCCTTAGAGTATTAGATTTCTTTTATCACTATTATTTCATGAAACTTATGCTTTAAGTTATGTTTTAGACAGAAAAGTTTTAAAGCATGATGTAGGCACTGTATTTTTGCATGAATCCCGATGATGAGCCTCGTATGGAGGCACTACTCGATAAGTCGCGGGAAACGGATGTCGGAAGGGAAAATTTAAAAATTAAACACTGTGCCAGATTTAATTCAATTATTTAGCCTCGGTTTCACTTGATTAATCTCTGTGTTAACTATTACTCGGCCTAAAATCCCCGTAACCCATACCAAGCCACACGCCCAAGCCCACACACCACCAACCCACACGTCCAAGCCCACCAAATCCAATCCAAAAATATTCAACAAATGTCTAAATTAAATAAATCAAATCAAACCTCTTTCCTAAATTAAGTAAATATATTTCCTAAACTAAATAAATCACCTTCCTAAATTAAACAAATCTTTTCCTTATAACAAACTAATTAAATAATCCACATTATTGCACAATTTTTATTTCCTACCTATACAAGGAAAACGCTAACCCACTCTTATAAAAAGACACACAAACCAAACCTTTGTACCCTAGAGCTCATTCACGGCAATAACAAAGAAAAAACACCCTAACTAACCCTTTCATCTCTCTCTTCTCTCTCACTCTCATACGCAAAAAACAAGGAAAGAAACCCTTCCACCCTAGCTCATTCACGCCTCTCTCGATAAAGATAACAAAAGCCACTCACAGACATTCCCCTCTCTCCTCACGGAACACATGCACATAGCCCCTCATCAAACTACCAAACCAATAAACAAAAAAATTGTGAATGTGAATGTGTGGCACAGAGACTTGGACGTGGAAAAAGAAGTCGCATGAAGCAGACGTGAAGCAGACGTGAGCAGCGTGAACCAAGTAGAATGTGAAGCAAACCAAAACGTGCCAGTGAGTAGCGTGAGCCACCTGGGCGTGAAGCAGACCAAAATATGCAGGCTCGGAACCAGTGAGCAGCATGAAGTGGCGTGAGCCAGAAACCCAAAATCAGAAACACACACAAAAACCGTGAAAAACAAACACAGAAACAGCCCCTAAAATCACCCAAAACAGTCCCCGAAACAACCCAAACAGCACCCATAAAACCAGAGAAAATAATAACCAAAACAGTCCAGAAAATAGTCCATAAACACCCCCTAAAAAAGTCCCTGAACCACCTAAAACACCCCCTGAAAATCAGCCCTCGAACCATCCAATAACAGTGAAGAAAACAGAGAAAACAGCAAGCGGAAACAGCGAACCAGCGAACCAGAAAAAAAAATAGCAGAAATGTTAACCCTTCCGGCGACGTCCAAATGCACTCCCGAGAAGCGACTTAAAATGTAAGACCTAAGGGCACCATTTGTTATATTTTATTTTGTCGTCTTGGAAACGGCAAGCTTGGTTGGACGTGGAATACATCCAACCGAGCATGCGAAGTCCTACATTTAAAACGGTCAAATTATTTGGTCATTAATTTAGTATTCCACATTTATCTCGTATTATTAGACTTTTATTATTTCGCATTTAATTTACGTTTATTGTTGTTTTATTGTTCCGCACCTTTGTTTTGTGTTATTTATCTTCATTGTTTCGCATGTTTGTCTCTTCGGTTATTTATGGTTATATGCATTATCATGTTTCATGTATGTCAATATTGGGTTAGTAATTGAGTGTTGCCTCTCGTGGTATATCGGATGGAAACCTATACGTAAATTCCGTAGCCGAATCCGAATGGACGGTAGTGCGGTCTGTACTTGGGATACAACTCCACGTACCGCTAGGGGAAACACTCATGCATGTGTTTATACTATTGCATAAATCTTTTCATTACAATTGGCATAAGTAAGGGACCATTCTGAACCCAACGGTTTGAGGTCTTCCCTTACAAGGGGTGAGTGTGGCCTTAAATCATATCCCAGTTCACACTGGGTGGTGACTCCATTTTTATTTCTCCGGTTTAGTCCCCCGCGGGTTACTCCGTACTCCCCACCGGGCCGCAAGCCCTGGACAGCGTCGCCGATTTCTGTGTCCTACACATGAGTTTATGGTTTTTCAGGGCATGAGGGAAAACTCACCCCAGTATGTAACTTGAGATACAGTTGGAATTGACAGATACATAGGACATGTGCATATGTACAGGACTAGGGGGACGGCGATACATATCACCCATACATCCTAGTTTCAGAGCCAGGATGGCGGCATAGATTTGTGTACATGGACTCTAGTTTAGAGCTTGGGTGGTAGCATAGATCCGCAACCCCAGTTCTAGTTTGTGGCTTGGGGGACGGCGATATGTAACACCCCAAGACCACCAGTTTCAGAGAGTAGTGGTAGGTTTTGGGGGACGGCGATACGTAACACCCCAAAGTCATGGATTTGTACTGCTGGCTACAGTTAGGCGTATGAGGGGACAATGATACGTAACGCCCTCATTCGTCAAGGTTTTCATATACAGATCAGCTACAATTTTTAGATTTTTAGAAGACAGTTTTCATAAACAAGATTTTAGAATCAGTTTTCAGAAACCAGAGATTCAAAGCTGTTTTCAGAAAGACAAGTTTTATAAAAAGTTTTCTAGACTGGTTTTTCAGAAAAGAATTTTCAAATAAAAATTCTTCTGACACTATAGTTTTGAATCCAAATGTTTTAAATCAGTTTTCAGATTTCGTCCACTCTCTTAGATTGAATAACAATCTAACCCCCACTCAAGTCTTTATGTTTTACAGGATTCTCAGAGAACGAGCTCGGGAGGACGAATACTGATGCAATCACTAGGGTTCGGATTCCACCATTTCAGAGTCAAAAGTAAAGTTGCATGTATACACTAGTGTTGTATAAGTCGTTATAAGTGTCTATTAATGTTTTGTAAAGAGAAGAACATTTGAGTATACAGTTTTGAGAATTAAAAGTATTTTATATTGTTGAGTTGGACTATGTTCCTTGAGTATGAACTTGCATATAGATGATTTAGAATACAGTCGGGAAGTCAGAGGCTAATGGGGTTGGTACTTCTATCCTCTGCCAGTAACATATCCCAGATTCGGGGATGTTACAAAGATGGTATCAGAGCATGGTCTAGGGAGTCAGTAACTGCAGTGGACAGAGTGATGGGGTCTTATATGCGAATACAAGGCACTACATCTCCAGTATCCGATCCTCGAGTATGTCCTCAAAGTTCCATAGACAGGTTAGGAAGCTTTCCTAGATCATTCAGATAGCATTCCTTCTGAGAAAAATTGTATTCTAGATACAAGTTAAGAAATCCTCTTGAAGTTATACCGAACTAATACCCGAATAATAAATGAGCTAATGAACCAGACAATAGGATTTCAAGAAAAGTTATCGAGAGAGTGAGGAAGGAAAGCTATAAGAAAGTAATGAATGATGCATGTTAGTATAAGAAGTCGGAGATAAAAAATAGTAAGGAGATGAAATAATTTAGTGAAATTTGAAAGATATCTACTCTGGATGATAATAGAAAAAGAATAGAAAGGTCCAAATGAGTAATAGAAAGCCTAGAAGATGTAAAATCTCTTCCCTCCTCAGAACATTCTTTCAAGTCGATTTAATTGTCTCCAAGTACTTCCTATAGGTAGTAAAGTCCCATGAGCACCCACCCAGAAATATAGGAAAAGAAAAAGAAAACTAGAAAAGGAAAATAAGAAATGTATCTATATGTCAAAGTGACTAGAGATAGAAAGAGGGAAAATATACAAAAGTAGAGGATAAAAAGAAAAGCTAGAAAAAAAGAAATGAGAGATGTAAGGTGGTAAAAGTAACCAAATATAAGAAGAGATCAAGATATAGAATCAGACCGATAAGGAAGTAAATAGAGATAGAGTAATAGAAGTAGATAAGAAAATACCAAAATCGATAGTACTAAGAACCGAAGACATGGAGTTAAGTAATAAAGGATAATACCAGAACTAGAAGTAAGGAAGAGTGTAGCACTAAGGAAAATTTCTTTTCCCCAAGCGAGATTCCATTCTTTCACAGAAATTCTTCCAAAAGTTAACCAAATAATTCTCGAGCGTCCCGAATAGATAGTGAGTTCCTCAAAAAACCGAGAACAACTATAAAACATAAGAAGTAAGAAATCAGGAATTTCGTCAAGGCTTTTAATATATGAGTGATGCTATAAGGATCGAGAGACTTTAGATTTTCCGAACTCAGACCTGTAGGCAAACAAGATGAGTGGCGATTGAAGCTACAGTTAGTTACTCTAGCTAAGGTATCCAATAAATAAGCCCTCGACCTATCTAGATCCTCACTCCACCGAGATACCAGTTAAGGAAGTTATCTTGAAAAAGTCTTGTTGGGGTTTTGGACGAATGGGCGCAGCGGTCGGGCGAAATCATATTTTAAAACTTTTTCAAAATACCAAATAAATTATTCAATATCTAATATGAATAATTTATTCATATTTCATCTAAACCTATTTTTTCAACATAAAATATTGACATAAACAATGTTGAAAACTAGCGAAACTTTTACGAAATCGTTTTTCCGTAAAATTACCTAAAATATATTTTTGATCGAACAGACTACCCAACACTTATGGGGACCGCCCAGGTCAGCCCCAATAGTGTCAGGGCAGTTAATGGGATGCCCAAACAGTAACGGATTTACTGTTTGGACAGTCATAACCCGGTTGGCTCAAAATCCACCCGGTAACGTCGTTTTTGGCCGTTTTCGCTTATTTCAACTCGGAAACACTTTCCGGCAATTATTCAAAATCCCAAAACATATCCATTACATTAATATAACATCAAATACATTAACATAGCACTGAATTTTCCAGATCTGATACAGAACACAAAATACCCATTTTTCATGCTTTAAATCTAAATATTCAAGATAAATCAAATTAATCAAGACACAAACCAAAGTCACCAAATATGAACAACCCAAGAAAAATTCTAGGTGCCACAAGAGTGGTCATAACACTCTAGAATAGCAACTCATTAATAATTGATTAATTTGGACAATAATTACACTAATTACTTCCAAAACTACTTCACTCATGCAATATAACTTCCAATGCACCATGCACAATCAAAAGCCCCAAACTTTCAGATTTGAAGGACCATAGAACACTTCTAAATCACCAAGAAATAAGAAATATAATTTTTAAGATTAGTGTTAAGTAGATGATCTTTTAATCTCTTGTTTTCTAAGCTTTTTCCTTTGATTTTCCTTCAAATCTTCATGGATTCTTCAAACAATTTTCAAACCCATCTTTCTTGATTTATTTTCGGCCATGGATGGTGTTTTGTGGAAGAAGAAAATATTTTCCTTTTAAAAATTGAATTGCCGTCATTTTGGGGTATTTTGGTCATTTTTTTCAATTTAATCTAATTAAATTATATTACGTTTTTTGGTGGCCAATCAAATTCACACACATTTAGCTTAATAAAAACATGTAATTTGTTCAAATAATAATTAAACATATTTCATAATAATTATGAAAATTTTTATCAATTAATTATTCAAATATTTAACAATTAAATATCTAAATAATTAATTAATATAATTATTATTATATATGTATTTTTATTTACATTAAATAAAAAATACATATATTAATGACATGTGTCAAAATCTCATTTGACAAATAATTAATATGTATCAAATCAAATTTTGTATCAAATACAAATTCATATTAATTATTGTTGACCAAAAATGCCCTTATGCATGTGTTATCGTTTAATCGATTAAACGATTCGAATTAACTCATTTAATCTGATGAAGTATTATGAATAATCCGTATTATTCATATCGCATTGCCCAAGTGCTCAATGAGTACAGTTCATATTGTGGGACTCTCTAAGTTTAGGTTTATCAATCACGAAATCTAATTTTGTCTCCATAATTCACCCACTCATGAATTATGACGACCACGGATAATCTCGCTAAACTATGCAAACCGAGGTCATTGCATACGTATAATCCATCTGCCACAGGCTATCCGTATTATACCTGAGATATAGATGAAAACGTCAAATCTGTTCGGTTTAATACAACCGACTCTCAATTTACGATCTCTTGTTAACACTCGGAACGGATTTCCGAAGTTATACCACGGCCATGGATTTACTAGATCGTAAACACATGTTGGATGCATATGCCCTATACACAGGACTGATGGGTCCTATCTTGATACGCACTGGATATCATAAGCATCAGTCTACACCCAACGAACAGGCGGAGGTCTGATCTAAATAGATCGATGACGTGATCTAAATAGATGAGTGACGTGACTGCCATCAAAATATAGAGGATAACTCATATATCCCACTATGGTATCTCAAGTCAATGGACCACTATGCTCGCTCAACTCGAGAGGTTCCTATTGACGTTGGTGTACCATCTATTAGGAAACCTTCAATGAGTCATTCAGTGTCTTATCAAATAAACACATACATATCTATACGAGACTCATGGTTCACTGGGATAAAGCATCAGACCAAGTCACGATATACGACATGTACTGGTCTTAGCAGATTTTACTAACTGACCCGTGTCAGTAAATCTTGACTAGGAACTTTATTTAAGGATATACATTTTATAGTGTGCTTCCTAAAGTCAATTACATATTATGTTGTAACTGCGCACTATATTATAAATCCTAGGGTTTTTGTCTAATATACACATATCACTAATCCGGATTTAGTTTCGATCTAATCATAATCAAATAATTAATCGTAATTAGATCAAATAAGCAAATAAAAGATAAAGGTTCTACCATTAAATTAGTAATATTATGAAAAATATAATTGCTCGTATTTTTGAATCAAACATAAATACGATCTGGATTGGCACACCGAGCACCAACCCTGACAATTTCTCCCACTCACTCTAGTGTCAATCCATGGTATCATATACACATCTTAATGTGTATCATATACTAATGGCCCTCAAGAGCTCACCAGCACTCAAGAGGTAGGTAACAACAAGTAAGATGCTTTAGCAAATCGAGTCTGACCAACAAACTCAACCGTTTTCCTTAGCCAATATCATTCAAATTTTGTAGAATCCAAATTCTACATCAATATCACTCAGATGCTATTTCAGTATTGTGCTATGGCTACTGAGTTGTCTATGTAATTAGAGATCAAATCCAAATACTTTGAGACAACCGCAAGCATAAAACTAATATCAAACTTCCAATCTATAGGGTCACTATGCAACTTCATAAGTCAATACTTCATAAGTTGCAACTGATTCCACTAGTTCAGTAGAATCAATAGTGACACTCTCACTGCATCTTTTCTGACTTTATATGACATAGACCATCCAATGTCATAATTAAAATCAAAACTAATCTGACCTTATGGTTGCAGACTAAATTCTTCATGAATAAGAAACTCATTCTCAATATCTCAAAGATCACAAAGAACATGTTTCAATATCCATTATATGGACTACAACATATCAAAATAATTCATAATAATTACAATTAAATTGATATCTTTAATCGCATATAATATAATATTCATTAAGCCATCATCCTATGATGCATAAGATTGACTAGACATTCCAATCAACCTCTCTTTCAACAAATGTATCATCATTTACGAAAGATGAATACTATATATATATATATATATAAGACACGTTAACTGTCAAACAGTTATAATACTGTTACACAGATAGTCTTACTGTGTCTTTTATTAGATCATATCTAATACGCGACTAATAGGAGTATCTCACAAGTCTCTTATTTTATATCATATATAAAACTTTAAATGAAATATATCAGAGACCGCTCCCACTTCTTTCACGGAGAAAATAAACTTAAGTAAACATTTTACTTTACAAACATCTCATTGTTACTTTAATAATGACAATGTCGTTAAGATATATAACACAAGAAAGAAATTTTTATGCTTCCACTGACCCTATTGTCAAAAATGCATTCTCTATGTTTTCTTATAAAACTAGACAATCTGACTGTATCAAAATTAAAGAATACAGATTTTTTCGAAAAGCTTATCTCAGTATACAATAGGCTCTATAAGCTAGTATATCAAACTGTGATCTTAGCATAATACAAACTCTATGGCCATTCTAGAATGAACTCAAGAACTCCATTTTGCATTTTTTAGCCAAAATACATAGTTTAATATTAACATTAACCAACAAATCCTTAATTGTTCAATCAGTGCAACTAGAGACAGGTATTCTCTGAATCTACAATAGACTACTGAGGATAACCTTTCTCATTGTCATAATATAAAGGTCAAACCTTTATCTCGTTTACTTTGCTTTTGCTTTTGCTACGCAAATAATTTGCAGATTTTATAAACTATTCATACCGAAAGCTCAGTCAAGTTTAAAACTTGATCATAGTAAGCTAGGAACAATCTTAGATCTATGGTTCAATGTTATTTTCGGAGATCGATATCAAATATCGCTCCCACTATAACTTATAGGATAATTTTCTTCAATAAGAAAACAACAAAATCATTAAGTATCAAATATTTTGCAAATGATTCTGACAATATATCGAACTTATACGGAAGATGACTAAGGGTCATTTCATCTTATTAATTACGTAGTCATATTTATAGTTTATCATTCTCACATTTGACTTCAATATGTCAAATCTTTTCTACAATCGTCAACATTCAATGTCAACCACCAAGTAACAAAATAATTTTATTACTCGAGATCGTAGAAAATATATTCTATCAAATAGAATATAATATTCCATTAAATAGAATAAATGATAAATCTTTCACTCGTACCTCCGAGGTGCAAGTACTTTCAATTATATAACAATTATGTAAAAGAAAGTTTCAAATCTCAAACTTTTCAAGATTCAAATTTTCTACGATACATATCATATATGTAACTGTGGGAACTAATGGAACCTTAATAAAAGAGATGAATTAGTGTTACTGGAGCATAATCCCAAGAGTATTGAAAACCAATTTGGTAACACTCAATATCAATGAATCAAATCATATAAGATTCGATTACTCCCACTGGACAATTCCATCAAAATGGAATCGTGGAAGTTTAATATTGAGTAAGAATCAAATTCATTAAACAACTTTAGAACTAATTGCCTTAAATTCATATGTTTGATTATATCAAACATACTTGAACAATTCAAAGACTCACGATGAATTTTAAAATTATAATTTTCAATATTTCAAATAGAATATCTTTGAACCATTCAAAATATTCTATCCGCGTTTTATCAGAAACATATTGTAAGTTCTCGAACAATTCAAGACGTTCAACATGTTCTCTATTAGAAACACGTAACTATGTCATGACAATTCATTAACTGAGTTACAAAGCAAAGAAAACTATACAAGGCAATTTCTAATTCATTAAACTACACACATCCAATGTATTAGTTTAATAAATCGGTGGTCCAATGACATTCAACGGTTAAATGAGATATAATCACAACCTGAATACAATATTCATTAAATGGATAAGGATATTTGGTGTGATCTCAAATCTGACCATCATTTACCAGAGGGAAAAACATCTAATGCTTTTATAATAAAATCTCATAAAGCACAGTTCTAAGTAATTTATTTTAGCGAATATTTTTCTTAATGTTCATATTTTATCAATGACACTACTAGTCATATTAAAATATGTAACAACTATTTATACAGAATAAGTAACTATCCAATAGTCACAAGTTCTGATATCAAAAATCAAAACAGTTATTAATATTATTTTAATTAACTAGACGGGAGATCCGATATCCAATACCTATAATTGTCGTATTGTGAGAATCAAAATTCTCTATACATAGCGATACGCATCTCCTTTATTAAGCTTTATAATTAGCGTTCAATTATTCACAACAATTGCAAATGATTGATTAGCAAACTGTGTCAGACACGTGACTTCTAAAAGTCACTAAAGCCAAGAAACGTCATTAAAAGATAAACAAATACTAAAGAGATCTTCTTAATGCTAGTCAAGAATCTCGATACATGGACTATTCAAGTCAATTCTTACTGCATAAGAAACTATT